>CAXKVR010000629.1:0-35141 GCA_964058845.1 Carex sylvatica
CCTTATTATAGAAGTTAGTTTACATAGGACCCCTTGTGGTAGCTTGGCAGTACCAAAGTAGTAGAGTGGTACCGATTGGAGAACTGATTTGATCATTACTACCCTCCCACTTGGTGACAATTTTCTACCCTTCCACACCTGCAACCTTGACATGAACTTATCAATAAGGAAATTAAATGCCCCTGTGTTTGTGTTGAAAGGGACACCTAAATATTTCCCTGTTAATTGCTCATTTCTTACCCCCAAGATCCTTGTAACCTCCTCCTTTATATCATCAGGAGTGCACTTACTAAACCAGACTTCACTTTTTTCAGCGCCCACCCTTTGCCCCGAGATTGATGAGAAGACATTCATGGCACCCATTAACACTGCTGCCTCTTCCAAGTTTGCCTTACCAAACAACAATAAGTCATAAGCATAGAGAGAGTTGGTAATTACCGGGGCTGAGGGTGCCAATTTGATTCCAGTAAGCTGCCTTGAATCTGTCAGATACGAGAGCTCTCTTGACAGAATGTCCATCCCCAAAATAAATAGGTAAGGTGACAAGGCGCAACCCTGCCGCAACCCTGATCTCGGTTATAGATAGCCATCTCCTCACCCATTGACAATAATTGAGAATTCCGCCGACTTTACACAAAGCATAATCCATTCACCGAGTTGATTTGGGAACCCGTACAGTGGAAGGATTGATTGGAGATATCCCCAATTCATTCTATCAAACGCCTTGGAAAGGTCTAATTTTTAACAAAAATCCTTGTTTTTATAATTGGATGACTTGAAGGAGTGGATAATCTCCCTAAGGAGGATAACATTCTCCGATATTTCCCTTCCCGGAACAAAAGCGCATTGGTTCTCCGAAATCAGTCCCGTAATAAAAGGCTTAATTCTTGCTATCAAAATTTTAGAATTGAGCTTGTATATGACATTACAAACCGAGATGGGCCTAAATTGCGTTACCTTAGTCGGGTTTTCACACTTAGGCATCATAATCAAATTAGATCGAGCTACAGTAGATGAGAGTTGACCTTCACAGAAGAACTTGTTGACCTGCCCCATGACTGCCATACGGAACACATCCCACTGTTGTTGTATAAGTCTTGCATTCACTCCGTCTGGACCCAGCGCCTTATCCGGACCAAGCGATGCTAATGCAGCAAGCACCTCCTGTTCTGTTGGTTGGGCAATCAAACCATGGTGAACCACTTGGGGGATCTTTGGCAAGTTTAGAAAAACCTCCTCAGGTAGCACCTGTTGAAGTGGAATACACTCTGACCCTTCATAGATAGCACGAAAATGAACAAGGAATAAATTTGTATAACTTTGTGTATTTTTGTGTATTTAACCAATATGTTTTTATATATTTTTGTGTTTTCGAGGAACATCTTTATCCCAAGATTTGTGTTCTTATGTGATGAATTTGTATAACTTTGTGTATTATTTTCTGAAATTTTATTTTACTTCTTTTAAAATTTAAAAATAAATCCGAATAATTTATAAATTATACCCAAATCATGAATTTTTGACTCTATTGAACCGAATCCGAACTATTCGTTTGTTACTATACCGCTGATGTGGGATTATTGATATTTTGATATAATTTATGGTGTCCAATATAAGTATGAAATCGGTAACAAATTTACGACCCAATTTGTGTTTTGATATTTTTCATATGTTTACTATTAATTTATTATGCGTTTGTTCATTGACCGCTGGATGTGGGTCCACTTTGGCCAACATAATTCTTTATAAAAAGAAATAAATTCAATATTGGTTATTTCTCTGACGTCGGTAATGGTATGTAATTTAAACATGAAGGGCTCCAATGCCCCATCGTATTCCAATATCTTAAAAAAATAGTAAAAAATTTCAAAAAATATAAAATTTAGTCTTCAATCATATTTTAACATGGATATCATATTGAGCGGTTCGAATCATTTGTTTGGACTTTGAAATTGAAGATAAAAATATTGGATACGATTGAGGCATGAAGTAATGGAGCATTTGAGCCCTCCTCTTTAAACATATCATGTTTTTAATGTCGAAGTTAATTAGTTGGCATGCTAAAAAGCAATAAGAAATTATTTGACAACCTGACAATATTGCTGTTATATATTCTTAATTTCTAGTTGAGATAAGATTCACATTAAATTTGAAGCAATCTAAAAATTGACTAGTCAAACATCATCGAGCGATTTAAAAAATGAATGATTTAAATTTATCAACACTTGGTAGATTATGACTAAACAAATTATTTTAAATTGCAAGTTGAAAATACACATAGGTTTAATGTTAAGAAACATATTATTTCTTTTTTTGCATAATTAAATATATTATTACTATCCATTAATTATCCATACCAGCCCAATAAATACAGCTACTTGACTTTATTGCAATATTGCAGGAAGGTCAAATTGGTGATGCCTACTCTAGGAAAAGCTGATGCTGCGGATCTCAGCCCTAGGATCAAGGGATAAGCATATCCCGGCTATTCAAATCTGATCCTGCAAATTAGGAAATGGAGTGGGGTTCACAGAGCAAATTTTTAGAAGAGTACTCAAACGTGCACTTGCTTTAACATCTCCCATTTGTTCGCTTGTAGACATCTCCTGTACTGCGCTCTCAACTCTTCATACTTCATAGGTACTAGGTAGAAGGGAATTTTTGCACATAAGCTCAATTTTATATTTAGCTATATATCTTCAATAATACCTAACAAAATTTGAATAGTTTAGTTTTTTAAGAAATGAATGTAATAAAATACTCTTTAACTTATTAAATCTCTGCCTTATGTTAACTAAAAAGCTGCAAGGTGGCTTTCATTAATCTAGTTACATTAGCTACATAGATACTTCAAGATACAACACATGTTTATTTATTTACTTCGCTTATTTAAAGCAAACTAATTTCCTCTGAAATCTCTGACATCTCAATGCTACATGAATAAACTTGAGAGCGTCTCACAGAGACCTCATCTGGAGATCCTGTCGTGAAAGGTCTTGGCGGCATCTCCAAGCTATCTGCTTCACACTGCAGCATCTCTATCACTCTGCTCATGGAGGGTCGGTTAGATGCCCTCATTTGAATGCACCACAAGGCAACCTTATATAGAATTCCTTCTATTTCTCCAAATTGTGAAACAATATTGTGCAAATTATTATTAAGTGCCTCATCTGCAAGTTTCATCTGGTCGTAGATCCATGACGGGTAATAGACTTGGCTCGAGCTCTCTGCATGATTATTGACATTTCTTCTTCCACTCGCCATCTCCATGAGTAGCATCCCAAAACTATAAACATCTGCCTTGTATGATATCACACCAAAGGCCCTGGATATTAGCTCAGGAGCTATATATCCTATTGTACCACGTGCCGTGCTGAGTGTTACCAAGTTATATTCTCTCGAGTATAATTTGGCAAGTCCAAAGTCGGAAATATATGGGGTCAAGTCATGATCCAATAAGATATTGTGAGGCTTTATGTCAAAGTGCAATATCTGCATTTGACAACCGCGATGAAGGTAGTCTATACCTTGTGCGATGCCTATGGCTATCTCTCTTCTTTTCTCTATTGAAAAAAGATTATTACTTGAAGAGAAGATATACTTGTCAAGTGAGCCATTTGGCATATAAGGATACACAAGTGCCCTCTTTGAGCCCTCCGAGCAAAACCCAATAAGGTGCACTATGTTTGCATGGTGAATGCTACCAATTGTTGCCACTTCGCTCATGAAATCATCGCCGTCACCCAATGAATTGGTCAATATTTTGACAGCGACCAGACCACCACTAAAAAGTTTACCTTTGTAAACTGATCCAAAGCCGCCTTGCCCTAGCTTTTCTTTGAAGTGGTTTGTCATTATAGCAATCTCTATAAAATCATACCGTCTAACAGAAAGCATCTCATGTTTTCGCAAAAACTTTTCGACATAATTGTTTGACAGAGAAAGTCGCTTGTACTTGTGAAGAAGGAACATAAGTATTGTGCATGGAACAAATGTAAGCCGTAGTCCTGCAAAAAGTTTAAAATTAGTTAATGGGTAATGCAAATTAAATGGACTCAAAAGGGAGATGATTGAAATCCAAAGCCTTAGACCTTGGCTTTAATATTTTGTAAAGTATGTGTCTAAAACAATACTTATAAATACAAAAAGCTTTGAGAGAATGGTTGAATTTCAAAATAATTACGGAATTATGTTTATTCTAAATTAGTTTCCAACTCTATCCTATATTTTGGTTTCACCGATAGAAGTCAGCCACATTTAATGGTTTAATTGGCTGTTTTGAGCAATGTACTTGAAAGTTATATATCCCTTCTGTATTTGGTCCTTACTAAGACTATTAATGTGTTTTAGTCCACTTATTTATTTTTTCTTGGTTTTTCCATAGAGGAGAATGTTAAATTTTATTGAATGTAATTTTGGTTCAAATGCTTTAATTCAATGAAATAATCCACCGCACACTGGACTAAAATCACAATTAATACAGTTTCAAATAGAAAAGACTGAAACTTAATTACTTCAATTAATCCTTGTTAATTTTTAAATCAAAAGAGGTCTAAGTGTGGAGATTCCACTATCTTCTATGACTAGTAGTAACATAAAGGAGATTTACGTGTGCGGCTATATATGTGGGAAAGAGGGGATCCATTAAAGAAAGTTTGCTTACCTAATAAAATGAGAAGAATGTCCAAAAGAGCAACCAATATGAGCATGAAAGCAAAAGCCACCTGCGAATTAGGATAGATAAATCCTGGCGGTTGTTGAAAGCATTCCAAAAATGTTGTCTGAACGGAAAGAAAGGCATGGAGCTTGGCGCCAATACTTGAATAATTGTGTCTCATGATATACTTGATGTTACTGCATCAATAAAAAAAAAATTGGAAGAGAGAAGGTTATATTTTGATTTATTTCTTGGCTTATTGTATTTTTTTTATGCAATATCTTAGGTGATTGTCAAGTGTTCAACTGTGACAGTTCAGATGGCGTCTATCAAGTTTACGGCACTCGATAGATGTTAACAAACAATGAAGGTAGAAACTTCTTTCAGAAAGATTGTTAAAATTAATATAATTAGTGAGACGGGGAAGATTTATATTAAATGGATAAGTCTCTAATCATACATTTATTTATATTTTGCATTTGTCAATGTCTGAAAAACATGGAATCGGCATGTATCTTATAAATGGGATTCAGGTGACTCGGATTGTTTTCGAAGTGATTTATTTTTGTACTAAATATATAATAAAAATGTACAAAAAATAATTTGTTTAAGGAAAAAGAGTTTTACTCGTATAATCAACTAGTGTAATAAAAATATACAAACAGACAAAAATAATCAAAAAGCCAAGCGGAATTAATAACAAATTGCATAGGCAATATTACATAATTGATAATAAAGTAATATATAAAATTAGTACAAGATTACATTTTCCATTTAAGCCATATTTTAAGAAAAATAAAGGTAGAGCATATATTTTTGCGGCCAAAACTTTAAATGCTATACTAGATTGGTTTATATACCCTTCAACTGCTTTAGAAATATTGGAAATTTAAATAAATATAGTTAATTTATATATATTAGATGAAACAATAGAAGTAAAATCGAAATAAGAAAAAGACACGTAAAAATCGTCCCATTCATTTGAACCATCCAAATTGGGGGCCCCAATTAGTCAGAATCGCCTACTAAAAAATGGCTATTTTTCAACGATTATAAAATAATTAAAAGTTCCATCGAGTTTTTGGACAAAACTCGACCAACTAATCCGTTTAAAAGCCTTGATTCGACCGAGTTTCAGCGCAAAAATCACCTAGTGATGTAAATCGGTAAGAAATTCGAACAGGACTGATATTCCAAACCATGTTTGATACCAGACCATTTAATATCTGACCATAATAACTGCAAGACAATTTTGGAGAAAAGATAGATACTTCTGTTTACCTTTTGGTAGAACTCCAGCAATGCGGCAAAAGAGAGCAAATCTTTTTGTCATATTCAGGACCATAAAAAATAAATAAAAATTCTGTCATGTTCCAGCTCACCAAAAACCCCTGTCTCAGCATCCGCATCATTTCAACACCATCAGTATTGTTCCAATGCATTAGCACATCATAATTGGCATATGTCCTTCCTACATACCTACATGACTTAGGGGTGTTGCCAGCATCGATGGGATAGAAATCAGCATAAGCTGCATAAATTCTTGAATGAGGCCCATCCATACAATGAATTACCTTGTACATTGAGTCTTCTACTTCTTCCGTACAATTGAAGAACTGGATATAACGCCCAGTTTCTTGGCTTTGGTACCAAGTAAATAAACTAGGGTATTGACGCCAAGTATAAGTCTGCTTTGGTAAGCGGCAGGCCCCGTCTGCCAAGTCAGGATCAACAAGCCTAAGTGTCTTGTCTTCGTTCCATCTATCTTTTACAAGATATGTGGTGGTCCCAATGTATAGCACGGTGTCGTTGCCATTACACTGCAACTCATACACCTTCCAATTGCAAGTTCCAGGAAGTTGATAAGTGGTGTTACCAAGTTCTCCACATGAAGAAGAGCGGGAATCTTCAAATTTGTAAAAGAGGAAGAGAACAATTAGTAAGTTCAAGAATTTCATGCTTCTTATTTTTTGGTTATTGGTTAGCACATGAACCAACTGAAGGAATGGTTTATATAGATGATGTATATGATAAGGAAGAATCAATGAATTTTCCATTAACAACCTATGAATTTTCCTTGATGTTGATGTGCATATTATTTTGGACTACAAAAGATAATTTGGATGACCTCTAGGGAATACCTCTAAGGAATTTTCCTTCATTGTTTATCTTTTAAATTTCCATTAACACATAAGTAAAACCAATACAACCCAACAATAAAAAAACATCAAATGTTTACAAAGGAAAAAATTATTACAGTAATAATTAACTTGTAGTAAGAACCAATTTGCCTAATCACCAAATAGTGTAAAATCTAATAAAACCAAAAGCATAGAAGCATCCAACAAACAAACTATTGAGTAATAACAAAGGCTTTCGAAATCAAAATCAGAATTGGAATCGGTCATCTTTGGCCGTAGAATTGAAATAGGGTCAATTGGTAGGAATCGGCTGAATCGGATTGGAAACTCGGATTTTTGTTATGTCATAAACTTGTTTTGTATAAAAGAAAAAAATGGAAAATGTAACATCCCGTAATATTAATAAATTCTTATGATTTTTTGTACTTATTTATAATATTATACACCTAAAGGAGTAAAATGTAAAATACAACTTAAAAAAAGAAGAAGAACTAACATGGCATTTTTTTTACCACGTGGCCCATGCATGAATAACCCCACTTTTGAACCGACCTCCATATACTCAATTCCATAAATTGATTCAATTTGTTCTTTGATTAATATAAACCAAATGAAAATAGGAAAAAAAAAAGAAGAAAGAAAGAGGAAAGGTGAAGGAAATTTAGAGAAAATAAAAATAAATGTGATATGGAGTTTTATCTGATTGGAATTCTGACTACGTCACGTTGATTCTGAAAAGTCGTTGAAGTTCTATTTGAATTTTTTGGATTAACCACTATATGGTAACCTAACTTTTTTATAATATGTGCTTTCGTTTGTTTGGTTGAATTAGATTTTAAATTGGGTATTGGATTATGATGCATATTTAACGGGATAGCAGGTCTGAGGTTCGAATTTGATCTGTGAAATGATACGATTGTGTGTTATGAGAATTCGTGAAATGATATGATTGTGCAAAATGAAATAATACGAATATTGTGTGACTTGTTTTATTGATAACCCAGACCTAGGTGCTATGGCCGGTTAAATATGTATCAATAATTTGAGGTATATTTGTGTGGATTAATCTAGTCTATTTGAATGGTTGTTTAATTAAGCTAGTTATAGAGAAGTGCGTCGTTAAATAACCGATTACTGAGCTTTATAGTTGACTCTGTATTGTTTCTTGTTTGTTATTTTTGTTTGCGACGTAGGATGACAGGACAAAGGATGGATGCGATGGTGCCTCTCTTGTCGCGATTCTCGGCCGGACGGTGGGGTCGTGACAATTTTAGTATCAGAGCATTCGTTACTCAGACTGTGTTTGGGTCCTTAATTCGTTTGTTATCATTATTGTATTTGAGTTCGAATCCAATTTAAATCAGTTTGACAACTATCCTTATATCTGAATAAATATTAAATTTTTATACTAGTTCATAATTACAATTTGGCTCTAAAAGATATTATTCTTAAAGTTTTATTTGGTTTATTAAACTCATATGATGTTTTATAAGGTATTAGATTTAAATGGTATTGATTTTATAAGAATTATGCAAATTATTTTGATTTAAATTGATCATCTCTAGCGATTGATTTGTATATGATAAATTTGATTTGATCATTATTATGTCCATTTTGATACGAATATCATTTGTTTGAATTTTGATGACCAAATTTTTTTTGAAGGGAGAGAATTTGTAACATCACGTAATATTAATAAATTCTTATGATTGTTTGTACTTATTTATAATATTATAAATCTAAAGGGGTAAAATGTAAAATGAAAAACTTAAAAATAAATAAATAAATAACGTGGCATTTTTCCGTTCGTTACAGAAAAATTGATAAAACATTAATTTGTCCAAAATGATGGTGCTGAAAAAAAATTCAATCTGTCCACTGGATCGCTATACTTCATGTTGAAAAATAATAAAAAGAAAAGAAAAGAAATTTAACAAAAACAAATTGAAAACCGAAAAAATGAAGAGTAAAATGGAGACGTTCAATTAACATAAAAATAGAGAAGAGAAGACACATTAGGAAAAGAATTTAAAGAGAGACAAAACTTCGTAGTTATCAACAAGCATTATAAGCTTGTTCAACAGTGAGATTATTAGTGAATGAGTCAATAACCTCACACATGACCACATATTAATTCACAAGCAAAACCAAAACAATTTATTGGGTTCAGATATAAAATTGTCAAAACTCACCATGAACCACTAACCATGAACCACTAGAAACTTCAAATTTACTATAGTAAAAAGTACTGCACCAAATCTATTAAAAAAATAAGTTAAAAATTCTTCCTCCCAACTCAGCCATTTCCAATTCCTTTGAGCACCATTATCTTTCATGAACAGAAATGAAAAAGAATATTTTTTCCACCAAAATCGTGAGAATCGGCTCCCACCTTCCGAACGCAATTTGTCATTTCCTCCCATATGCGATTTGCTTCTCCTTCTACGTTTCATGTCCCTTCTTCAATCATCCTATCCTTAAACATCCGTGAGGCCTTTGAGCTTCCACCATTATCTTTCATTTGTAACTCTGGTGTCTTTGTTCTGCCGAACACGTATCCGAAGATGAAAATCTGATACAAAAGCTGATGTTGTGAAACAACACATTCTTCAGGTATAACTTTACAATCTCTGCAAGCTCATTTGTTCTTTCTCCTAGTAAGGACAAAATCAATTTGACTAGAGTGCTATCCACTACTGAGGACAACTCTATGGGATTGTTTCTTTCTAAAGAAGGTATTAGCTAACATGAGGCTACAGTGAAATTCAAGATCTCTTCTACTTCTTAGTTTCTATCGCCATATCTAAAATCTCCATGCACCCTCTCAAATTCCCCACTAGTTGTACCAACATGGCCGTTAAAATCTTCTCCTATGAAAAGTTTCCCACTATTAGGCACACCTCTCAACATGCCATCAAGATCTTCCCAAAATTTTTTCTTGGCGGCCTCACTTAGATATACTTGTGGGGTATACGAACTAATGATGTTCAAAACCTTATCACAAACTACCAAGTTAACTAGGATGATCCAATCCCCTTGTCTCCTAACGTTGACAACTTCGTTCTTGAGGCTCTTATCAACTAAGATGCCCACCCCATTCTTGTTCCGTTCTTTTCCTGTGTACCATAGTTTGAAACCTGTATCCACCACCTCCTTCGCCTTCTGGCCCATCCATTTAATCTCCTGAACACATAAGATATTCAAACGTCTCCTAGTCACAGTATCAACTATCTCTCTTAGCTTACCTGTTAAGGATCCTACAATCCAACAACCTAAACAAATCCTACTTTCCTCGGCTAGCTTCCTTGCCCCTCGCACCCGTCGAGTAAGATGCGAAGACCCTTGCTCATTTACCACTACATTCGGACGTCGATGTAGTGCGCCACTAATGAGATGATGACCCCGCCCTTGCTCATTTAACACCATACCCGGGTTTCGATATGGTGCGTCGCTATGAGGGTTACGCCTCAACGAAATATCTATGGATTTTATTTCATGAGAGAATGAATTTTTTCGACCATTGGTAAATTGTTGGCTCGCCACGCCTATCACGACCCTCCTCCTTTATCCTGGTTTGAGACAGGTTGTGCAAAAACTACATAGACAGAGTTAAAATCATGTGAATCGGTCTGATTCGGAAAATAAAAAACTAAGTTGAGTCGGTTTAATTCTAATTACACCGATTCTACCGATTTTCACCACAAAACTCGCCTAATTCTTGTCCGACTCGGCTGAGTCAACTAGGAATTGGCCGATTTTCCTAGCCATGCTAATAACTGGGACAAATTACAAACAAAATGCACATGCTTATTTTATGTTATTTAGAGTCAGTTGAGCTTCATTAATATTTAATATTCTAGAAGATCCCACTTCTGTGGCGGACAACTTGCCACCTTATTAACAGTAGAACACCTTGAGTTTTGACAATGACCGTTCTACAAACCACTTGATTTCGATTTGTCTACTTTTCTGAATTCAGTTTGTGATGATTTAGTTAAGTGAATTAAATGTTTCAAGTTTCAACTCTAACTTGTTGGGAAGACGAAAATGTTAAATGACAGAAAACTACAAAGAACTTAATCGATCAAATTTTAACTAATTTCATTTTTCATCAAAAGAACTTTGTACAATGTTATTTATTTACAGAAAATACAAAGTAACAATATGGGCAAAGAACACTCCTTTTCAAAAGAAAAAGATAATACAAAGCATGCATGCATAACTAATATCTAGAAGACATTACAGGGTTTGGGGGCAATTGCAAATTTTGCAAATTCTGCCCCAACATTTGAACAATTCTCGTCATGGATGGTCGATCTTCCGGGCTCCATTGGATGCACCATAATGCCACAATAGCAAGCTTTTTGGCAATTTCTTCATTGCCTCCCACATCAAGGACTAAACACAAGTCTTTTCCTTGAGCTACTTGTTCATAAATCCACTCTGGGAAGTATGAATCTTCACTCCGATCTCATCCCTCTCGTAATGGGTCGATATTCTTTCTTCCACTTATCATCTCCAAAATCAACATACCAAAACTATAAACATCTGATTTGTAAGAGACTGCTCCAAAGTTTCTGGAGTACATTTCGGGAGAAAGATAACCCATTGTACCCCGAGCAGCACTTATGGTCAAGTAGCTTTGATCCTTGGGACAGAGCTTGGAGAGACCGAAATCGGAGATCTTAGGAACCAAATTATGGTCAAGCAAAATATTGTGAGGCTTGATATCAAAGTGAAGAATGCGCTGGTAGCAGCCCTGGTGTAAATATTCGATACCCTCTGCAATGCCTGTAGCAACTACAAACATCTCTTCCATGCTAAATTGGAGACTTCTCCAACTTGAGGAGTATATGTACTTATCTAGTGATCCATTCTCCATGAATTCATAAACAAGTGCCTGATTTGTTCCTTCAGAGCAAAACCCCAAAAGGCGAACAACATGTACATGGTGAATTCTTCCAATGGTGGCTACTTCATTTACAAATTGTTCGCCGCCCCAAGCAGATGCATGTAGCATCTTAATGGCTACTGGAATTCCATTAGGCAACTCCCCTTTATAGACAGTCCCAAATGCCCCAGCACCTATTCTTTTCTTGAACCTATTTGTTATCTTTTTTAGGTCGTCATATGTGTACCGTGTTGAATTCATCACTCTGTAGCTTCTCAGGAAGTTTTCGATCTTTTGACGAACGGTTTTCTTTTTCTTTAACTGACGACGTATGTAGAAGACAGAAAAGCCTCCCAAAAGGAGAAGAGATATTGCGCCAACGGATATACCTAATAAAAAATAAAAAATATTAGGATCATAAGCAAAATAGAATTAATGTTTTCAACTCGTATCCAAGAGCGTGACAGCAAAGTTGTTGAGGAATCTTACTGGCTTTCAGCACCATATGTGAATCTGAAAAAAGAAAAAAAGAAAAAAAAAAGTTTGTCTGTTAGTATCCAGGGCAAGTTAATTTTAGTTAATTTTAATAAACTAATTTAAAATTAAATGAAGAAATTAGTTACACTTGTATCTAGCAGGCATATTATGATAATAAAACCTAAAAAGGGAAGTAAAATTGAGATTTTCTGCCAACTGTTTGGTTGAAGTTACAAGAAACGACCGAATGGAACAGTATGGACACTTTAATGTCAAAAGGACATATTGATATTTTAAAAATTTAGATAGAACAAGAGGCCAGGAGCTTGAGTCACACATTTCAGAAGTACTTGGTGTCATATAATTTCCACTCCAAAATATTTACATGGTGCAGATTTCCAAATATAACAAATAAGATATGCCAACGGTCATAGCCAAAATGATCAATTTTCTTCAAATCGAGATAAATGATATTATAAACATTGTAACTCTCATATATAGTCGTCGGCAATAAAGAATCAAAGTATTAAAAGAAAGGTCAACTTATAAGGTTACCTCGACAGAATGATTTTTTTGTTTTGATGTCGAATTCACAGCGATGCCACCATTTCTTTTCACACATGCTGCAGTTGATCAACTCATCATGCCAATACAGCTGAATGACTGGTCTTGCCTCGAAGTCTCTAATCATGTGTTGGACTTGGAATTCTAGTGGTACTTCGGGTCCAGTAAAGAAGGTGCTGTTTCTAATCTTGCTGCAGGTGGAAGGAAGCGCTTCAACTTGTGTATAAGCCAAGGCAACATAGATGAAGTGGCCTTCAGACCCAAGGCACGAGATAGGAGATAAATACTCATCTTCCTCAGAAGAGGTGAGCACATCTGAGCAATCAAACCAACTGACATCTATTCAAGGAGAACTAAAGAAGAGAGAGCCAGTTACATTGGGCTGGGCAATTTGAGACCATGAACAATTAAGGCTCCACGAGTGTCTTGTTATCGCAAGTATTGAGCTCTTGTAATCTATTGACATCACATTGTAGTCACCAGAATAGGGGAGGTTTAACACCGCGTTGCCACCTGAGCAAGAGAGGATGAGGGTGTCATAGCCACAGTGAGGTGCATGGGAGTCGAGGCGGAATGGGTACCTGACTATGGGTCCGTGCTTGCTGCATCTTAATGGGCGACAATCATTCAAATTAGTTTGTTTTCCAAGCACCAGAATTGTAGAAGTGTAATAGGATATTAAGAGTTCGATTGCAAGTATATATGTGAGTGGAGCCATGTGAGGGGAGAACAATCTAGAGAACCAAAAGGGAGACAGAAATAGAGAATGGAGAGAACAGAGAATTGAGCAGTGAGTTTATCTTAACATTTTAAAGACCATCTTTTTTCATATATACCTTATCATCAGTAGTTGAGATTATTAAATCGAAAATTTTAATTTCGAACTTTATTGGCCACTCCAAAGAAATTTTTTAACTGCATTCATCACTACCAAACCGGTATCTTCACAGGAAACCTTAAATTTTCTAAAATTCCTTCATATGAAATCAACATTTGTTGGAAATTATTCAAAGATACTATATTTTATAAAGAGCACAGTATTTTTTGTATGTCATATTCTTATAATTTTTGGCACATTTTTTTTCTTTAAACCCAGATAGATATCAGGTTTCGGCTCATTTTTATTATCTTGAAAGTTTGCCACATATTTTTTATTTTCTGGACATTATTCTTAACAATAAAATACAGATCAATCTTCTAAAAAAAATATTATACAAATATCAATTAAAATAGCAGCATAAATTACAAAAAATTATAGAAAAAATACAACATTATATTAAAAAAATAGTGTCATTTTTGTAAGCACTTTTGAACTTAAGAATGAATTAATGGGTGTCTTCAGTCCAAAATGGAGAGCGTAACAGAGGTCTTTGTCAAACTTCATTAGGCATTACTTATTACAAATTTAATGAGATAATTGTGCTAAAACTCTAACGCCATGTTTATTTGTGGTTTAAAGTGAAAGAATTATCCTGGTCACAGCTAGTCAATTTTTTATACTGAAAGATGCTGAAAATTGATTAGTCACTCCTTAGTACATATATCTCCTGCGTGCAGAAAAGGTAAGATGAGCAGGCCTTATTGGAAAAATTTACAATGTTAGCCTTTAATCGTTATAACGAAGACTCAGACTGACAGAGAAACGCGAAGACTCAATCGGTCTTCGGAGAGAATTTTCAGAATTAGCAGTCTATTATTTGTGATGTGACAACATTTCTTCATAAGAAAATTGTCCTTGGTCCTTACACTTTAAGCTTGTTTCAGTTGTCCATTTGGTTTTCCTTATATAGACTTTGAACTATAGATTTAATTTATAGAGTTTGATTTTACCACTTATGGCTCACTTCATATATACAATATGTTACAAACACTGCTGATTCTGAAAATTCTTTCTATTTCGACAGTGCTTGATTTGTAGCAAAAAAAACAAAGATAAAATTAGAAATACGTAAAAAATATTGCACAGTCGATGCATGGTAATGGGCAACTCGAATTCAACTCAGGATGAATTGAGTCGAGTTGAGAAGGCCGAATTGAGCTGGCTCGCTGAGTCGTGACTCATGAAAAATTAACTCGTGATTAGTGATCATAAATTCATAATTACCTATTAATAGTCTAGCACTTTGAATTTTAAGGCGTTGAACATTTGAATTATTGATATATGTCATGTGAATGTACATTTGTTGAACTGTTGAAAAAGATGAGAAGATTCCGGCAACTGTTTATTGTTCTCCTCAGCCATAGTGGCTCAGATCGAGTGTAATGGGAAATGAAATGAGTTAGTTCAAGTCCAGTCGGGGTATGGGACGCTGTTGCACCAAAAATGTATAGTACAAAGTTTCAGTACAACAAACTGTACCTTTTAACTTTAAATACACTTTCAGTTCAGATTGCAAGTATACAATCCTACCGTGTAGTATATTATCGGGTATCGATCCACAGGGAATATGGACAATTACTAGGTTTAGACTTTATTAATTAATTTCAGAAAAGAAGTAAAAATAAAAAGAAGTAAGTGCAATAAAAGTAGAATTGGGGGGTTTGTTTGTTATAACTTCCTAAGGTTTGGGTTCAATACCCGAGAAGAGGAGGTTTAAAACAATAAAAGTAAAAAAAAGAAGTAAAATAGAATCTTGTTTGCTTTCAAGAATTGGAAAGATCTAGGAGCATTTGGTCTACAATCCCTTGTTAATTCTATCTATTCGGTATTGTTTAAATTCATGTATGGTTTGATGAGGTTTCTAACCTAATATGTCATTAAGGGTCACTTTTGTGAATTAATAACGTGCCTAAATAATTCGGACTTCACAGTTACGTCATTCATCCTAGCTATCTAGACCATAAGCTCTTGTTAGTTTCTCCTCTCCTCAAATATTGATACTTCACAGTTACGTCTTTCATACCAATATCCGATTCAATTTGAGATAACCTAATAAGGGTATGACTTCACAGTTACGTCTTTCACCAAGTCCCTAATCCTAATTTCTGTAGTTCCGGTTTGATTTCGCAGTTGGTTAGACCTTAATCACAACCTAAGATATTTGTGTTCATAATTGGTACTCTCCTCTCGTCCTAACTTCTTTAGTTCTTTCGAATCTAAAATGGAACTACATCGATTTTAAGTACTAATTATGTAGTTAACACAAATTATAAATCTCAGAAATTAGCATCAAATCCCATAAAATAATCATAATAAAAATAAATAACCGAATAAGATACAATTAAACAAGTTCATGCATTGACCTAAACCCCTAGAGAGAAAACTAGCCTCTCATGGAGATGCAAGTATTCAACAAAGAATTAATTACAAAAGATTGGCTAAAATAAAGAGAAATTAAATAGAGAAATAGATTACACTCTTCTCTAGATGGAGAACCCTTATTCTTGCCTTCTTCTTGAAATCTTCTTCTTCTTCCTCCTTGAATTGCTTCCTTGATTGTAGAAATTTACGCTAAGTATTGGTGGAGATGAGATTGATCTTTGTGAAGAGATCTCCCTCCGAAGAGAGATTGCCCCTCCTTCGAGAGATTGCCCCTTCTTTATAGCAAAAGACTATGCCTAATCAAGAGACATAGTTATGGGGTGAGTGGAGTTAGTGGGTGCTATTTTTGGATTGTTTCTCAAGCTGCATAGTCCAAGTTTAGCTGTCAAAAAGCATCCCTAGCTCGCTAAAAATAGAAACCGTGTTGAAAACGTGTATTTCTAGCTGTCTGCGGATCCACTGCATCCGCACTGACTCCAAGTTTCCTTTTTTAGATTCTCAGGTTGTAGATCTTCTCGTTAGCTTTCTGAAAAGTGGTTATATGCCCAAAACGGAGTTACGAGTCAAAAGTTGTGGCCGTTTTAAGTTCAGACTCTATTTTTGGCTCTGCTACGCGAATGTGCTACAGTGCGTCCGCATTGGGCTCGGTTTTTTCTGTGTGACCAGAGTGCGGTTGCATCGATATTTGTGCATCTGCACGGATTTTGATGAATAGCTTATTATATCTTTTTAAAATTGGCGCGCGTCCAGAAATCCATCTAAGTACTTAGTATGTCCGTATCGAAAATCGTGCATCCGCACTGTGCATTTTTCTTCATTTTTCTTCGTTTCCTGCAAATTAAAACCAAACAAATGCAGTAACTTGATTCTAGGTGTATTATATTCTCTTTATATTCAAAATACAAGATATTTGGTATTATTTCATGATGAAAACTAGATCGAATATGTATATAATTTATGTTTATCAAATTCCCCCAAGCTTGAACATTGCTTGTCCCCAAGCAACATCTA
The DNA here is from genome assembly GCA_964058845.1 of Carex sylvatica. NCBI lineage: Eukaryota > Viridiplantae > Streptophyta > Magnoliopsida > Poales > Cyperaceae > Carex > Carex sylvatica. Next base: position 17,004 of record CAXKVR010000629.1, read on the forward strand.
AACTTGAAATACAATTTCATCTCTAATTTAACCTTATATCAAGTGTACATTTTTAAATTGTAAAATTTGTATGAGCTTGCCAAAATTTAAAAATCGCAATGTAAATTTTCTACAAATTTAAAGTTCAACCCTTGACTAATTATGGTTCACCCCACAATTCGATTACTCTAACTTTCATTTCCTTAAAGGCTTAGAATTTGTAAACTTCAGATATCTAAATTTGTTACAAAAAATGTATTTTTATTTGTGAAAAGTCTTTTAAAAATCTCCCAAGCTTGGATCAAGTTTAGGTTAGAAAGTCGCGGACTTCGTGTGTTGATATTTATAAAATTTAATTTTTCTTTTGTTGCTTTTATTTGATGACACTATAAATCTTTATCCTTAGGACAAAACCGGTTAGTTATAGGTAGCTAATCCATATCCAACCGTTTTAATTCAAAAGTGCATTTGCATGCTCATGGTTCAACCATTCCATAACATGAACCCACATTTTTAGTGTGAACCCGGTCACTTTATCGGACAAACTAGCGGAGCAAAGTGTCAATGACTCATTGCTATAAGTATGTCATATCGTTGTAACATAAGCAAGCGAAATCTTATTTTCTTTCTAAAAAATTTTCAATTTTGAACAATTTTTCAACATTTTTGCAAGATATCATGAATACACACATCCTTAGGCATTAAATCATACCTATGGATATCCTGATCTTTCTAAATTTATTTTCTACATATAAGATATATTTTCAAAAAAATAAATTTAAATTTCTAATTTTTTATTTTCGTAAACCTTTATTTCCACTAAGTTTTTCGCCAATTTATGGGGTTATTTCATTCCAAGGGTATCCCTAAAAAATCGTTAAAATTCTCATGAAAATTTCTAATTTTTCGACAATCACTCAAATTTATCAAAATTTTTGTTTTTGCCAACTTTTAACACAAAAATTAAACATGATTTTATACTTTATGCCTAATTAGACAATTAAGTCCAATTATGCAAGACTCTATTTTTATAACTTCGTAAAACATCTTGACAAATTTGTAATTTCAAGCATTTAAGTTCAAAATCACAAATCTTATTCATGGTCAAGTAAAAATTCAATGTTATAAATCCTAAAATTTGAAAAATAATTAAACATGCATGTAAAAATATAATTTTTTCCCATCCCCCAAGCTTAAATTAAGCATTGTCCCCAATGCATGAATCTAAAACTAAAAAGTAAATAGAAAGAAATATGAAAGCTTAACTTGTGTGAAGAACCGTCATAGAGGTGGAGAGATGGCGGTTCGAGTAAAGGGAAGGATCGAGAAGGACTTGGGTTGCCTCCCAAGAAGCGCTTGGTTTTAGGTCTTCGGCTCAACCCGTTTTCTTGGACTAGGAGGGGTGTTGATTGGGCGGCATCCTTTTGCCACTCCTTGCATTGAATTTGCGGGCACCGATTCATTTCCTAATTACGACATTCTCCATGCCTCCTTTGTCCACTTGTCGTAGTCTATCGGTCTCAGATCTTTCCACCGATATGCCTTGCGAGGAGTATTGATTAAAGTGCTCCATGTCTTGTTCTTCCTCTTCACGGATTGTTCTGAGAATGAAGTGCTAAAAAAAAGAAAGAAGATGAAAAATAAAAAGAAAGAAAACTAAAAAATATGAAATAAATCTCTAAAGTAAAAGCTAGTATTTATCCGATATTCCCTGAAAAAAGAAGGGGTATTTAGTTGGTTATGACAAATTTTTTTTTTCTTCTTTTCCACGAAAAAAGAAAGTTCTCCATCTTTGACATTATTGTGTACACCCGTCGATGTTAAGATAATTTGACTTAAAATATTGTTCAATTGAACACCTTTCTCATTTTCAAGTATAACAAAATTGGCGAGGATCATAATTTTCTCATTTTTGAAGACCATATTTTTCAAAACACTAAGTGGAGATTGTATTGAACTATCTTCTAGAATTAATTTTGTATTGGTCGACTCAAAAATACCGGACTCAAGTTGGTCAAACATTTCAAGGGGCAAGGGACTTTCATTTGCTTCGAAATCACACGTTGGCTTTTCAATTTTTGTATTGCCTTTTGAGTAGGGTGATGAGAAGCTCTCGGGATCTTCTAATGTGAATAAAAGAGGTAAATCATATGAATTTTTTTTGCTATTTTCTTCATTTAATGTTGTATTTTCACTCTCACTTTTGTTGGTTGAAAATTCTGAAAAAAATCTGGTCAAATTTGGCATTTGGGTTAATTTTTCAATTTTTGGTTGCCTTATTAGATTTGCAAAGTTGTCAATTTTATCATTTAGATTTAATCCAACCGAATCTTGTGAAAATGAAATAGATCTATGAGGAGAGTTATACCTTTTCTCTTTTTTGAGGTGGGATATACCTTTCCTTCTTTGTAGATTCACATTCCTTTGTGAGAGATTTACCTTCATCCTTTTGAGGTTTGTCGGATTCTTGCCATTTTTGAGATTCACCTTCATTTTCCGAAGATTCTTTCTCAATTTGTTCGACCTCCCTGCTTTGCCCTTCATGCACAATATTGACTTCCATGGCCATGGCATGATCATGCTCCATTGAGTTGCTTTTCGGCTTGATTGGGACCTCGTCATGTTGGCGTAAGAATGACGTGGTTGCAAGTTGTTCAATTTCGGCATTCAATGCTCTCAAATTTTTGCGAACCTTGTTATTTTCAATCACAAAGTTGTTTTTGATGGCAATATAATTATTAAACATCTTCTCCAAACAGATCAAATTGAGATGGACCTTGGTTTTGATATTGGTCATAAACGTTCGGATGGTCTCTCCAATTGAAATCGTAGGTGTTTGAAAAAGAATTATTTTGGTATTGGGGGTTGTGCCATTGGTAGGTCTCATAATCATAGAATTGTGCCATTGTCCTTCTATTTCCTCGGGGTGATAGCTTGCACAAGAGAAAATAAATCGTTAGAATCAACTAATAAAACTGAAGAAAACTAAAAATCTGAAATAAATCTTTAAAGTAAAAACTTAGTATTTAACCTATACTCCTCCGGCAACAGCGCCAAAAACTTGTTGCACCAAAAATGTATAGTACAAAGTTTCAGTACAGCAAACTGTACCTTTTAACCTTAAATACACTTTCAGTTCAGATTGCAAGTATACAATCCTACTGTGTAGTATATTATCGGGTATCGATCCACAGGAAATATGGACAATTACTAGGTTTAGACTTTATTAATTAATTTCAGAAAAGAAGTAAAAATAAAAAGAAGTAAGTGCAATAAAAGTAGAATTGGGGGGGTTTGTTTGTTATAACTTCCTAAGGTTTGGATTCAATACCCGAAAAGAGGAGGTTTAAAACAATAAAAGTAAAAAAAAGAAAGTAAAATAGAATCTTGGTTGCTTTCAAGAATTGGAAAGATCTAGGGGCATTTGATCTACAATCCCTTGTTAATTCTATCTATTCGGTATTATTTAAATTCATGTATGATTTGATGAGGTTTCTAACCTAATATGTCATTAAGGGTCACTTTTGTGAATTAATAACGTGCCTAAATAATTCAGACTTCACAGTTACGTCCTTCATCCTAGCTACCTAGACCATAAGCTCTTGTTATTCTCTCATCTCCTCAAATATTGGTACTTCACAGTTACATCTTTCATACCAATATCCAATTCAATTTGAGATGTCCTAATAAGGGTATGACTTCACAATTACGTCTTTCACCAAGTTCCTAACCCTAATTTCTGTAGTTCCGGTTTGATTTTGCAGTTGGTTAGACCTTAATCACAACCTAAGGTATTTGTGTTCATAATTGATACTCTTCTCTCGTCCTAACTTCTTTGGTTCTTTCAAATCCAAAGCGGAACTACATCGATTTTAAGTACTAATTATGTAGTTAACATAAATTATAAATCTCAGAAATTAGCATCAAATCCCATAAAACAATCATAATAAAAACAAATAACCGAATAAGATACAATTAAACAAGTTCATGCATTGACCTAAACCCCTAGAGAGAAAACTAGCATCTCATGGAGATGCAAGTATTCAACAAAGAATTAATTACAAAAGATTGGCTAAAATAAAGAGAAATTAAATAGAGAAATAGATTACACCATTATCTAGATGAAGATCCCTTATTCTTGCCTTCTTCTTGAAATCTTCTTCTTCTTCCTCCTTGAATTGCTTCCTTGATTGCAGAATTTTACGCTAAGTATTGGTGGAGATGAGATTGATCTTTGTGAAGAGATCTCCCTCTTTAGAGAGATTGCCCCTCCTTTATAGCAAAAGACTATGCCCAATCAAGAGACATAGTTATGGGGTGAGTGGAGTTAGTGGGTGCTATTTTTGGATTGTTTCCCAGACTGCATTGTCCAAGTTTAGCTGTCAAAAAGCATCTCTAGCTCGCTAAAAATAGAAACCGTGTTGAAAACGTGTATTTCTGGCTGTCTGCGGGTCCACTATATCCGCACTGACTTCAAGTTTCCTTTTTTAGATTCTCAGGTTGTAGATCATCTCGTTAGCTTTCCGAAAAGTGGTTATATGCCCAAAACGGAGTTACGAGTCAAAAGTTGTGGCCGTTTTAAGTTTAGACTCTATTTTTGGCTCTGCTACAGTGCATCCGCACTGGACTCGGTTTTTTTCTGTGTGACCAGAGTGCAGTTGCATTGATATCCGTGCATTTGCACGGATTTTGATGAATAGCTTATTATATCTTTTTAAAATTGGCGTGCGTTCAGAAATCCATCTAAGTACTTAGTATGTCCGTATCGAAAACCGTGTGTCCGCACTGGGCATTTTTCTTCGTTTCCTGCAAATTAAAACCATACAAATGCAGTAACTTGATTCTAGGTGTAATCTATTATCTTTATATTCAAAATACAAGATATTTAATATTATTTCATGATAAAAACTAGATCGAATATGTATATAATTTATGCTTATCAGACGCATGTAATCAACTGAGTCCGAGTTGTAATGAGAGAGCTGAGTCCAACTCAAACTCAACTCGAGTCAACTAACTCGAATTTTTAACGAATGAATTCTTACTGAGTTCATTATTGAGCTGAGTTTGAGCAGCTCACTAGCCATGAGTTTTTGTACAACCCTACGTGATATTGATCTTAAGTTTTTTAACTCTTTGTGAAACAAAATAACTGCATCAATATGTCAAAATAATAAACTACAGTACCAATCAGGATGATCCATCTGTCTCCAAGCAATACGTGTCAGACGAGGTAACTTTTCATCACCTAAAAAGATTATCAAATCGGAAATTTTTTACTTTCGACCGTTAATGGCTGCCACACAAAAATAAAAAAAAAATAAAAAAATGCTTTTGACAATTACCTTAGCCAAATCAGTAGTACTTCACATTTAAAAACTTAAATTTTGAGAATTTGTCCTTTCATATGACATCATCATTAGTTTGTAGGAAATTATTCAAATATAATCTAATTTATACTAAGTGCAGCATTTCTTATAGGTCATGCTGTTAAATATATGTTATTGGACATTTTCCTTTATTTACTTGAAAGTTTGTCACATGTCATGATGTTGTTCTTATCGTGAAAATATGGATAAATCTGCCCAAAAATGGCAGCATAAATTACAAGAATAAAATTATAGGAAAAATCAAAACGTTGAACTAAAAATTTAAAATTAGTTGTAACTTTTTTTCAACAAAAATGATTTTAGAACTGACAAATGAATGGGTGTATAATTCAGTCATAAATTGGGTGTAAAAACTTAATGTTCGGTGCAATAAACTAGTACCACCCTAAGGAGGTAATGCCTCTTAGCAATTATCTCTTTTGAGGTCCTATCCATCTGCACTCACACAATTAATTTGTCAATTTTGGATGCTCAAAGATGATGCAAACTGATGGACAGAATATATCTCCTACGTGCAGAAAAGGTTAAGGACGAGAAGCTCTAATGGGTAGAATATACATCACATCTTTTATTCAGAACTTATCTCCAACACTCACTCAGTCTTCGTTAACTCAGCCTTTACTGAGAACTTGTATCTGCAACAGTCAGTCCAAACAACTACTCTTCTGATAGAGAAATGCAAAGACTTACGTACTCGATCGGTCTTTAGAAGCCTAATTGACTAGACTCTTTATCTTTCAAAATTCTAGCCCAATTCTAACAAAGAATGTATTTTCAAAATCAGCAGTCTATGATTTCTTTAGAAGAAGTCTAGCTTGCATTAATGATGTAATAACGACATCTCTGGCTAAGAATTTCCGCCTTAGTCCTTACATTTTAAGCTTGTTCCCATTGTCTATTTGGCTTTTCTTATATAGGTCTGGTTTTGGCACTGATAGCAAACCTCAAATCACCTCTCTTTTTTCGAAAATATCTCAAAACAAAAGAAAAAAGAGAAAGGTTATATGAGAATGGTTACACTCTCTCTCTCTCTCTCTCTCTCTTTTCCCCTCACGTACAATACAATTTCATATATGCGAGACATTTTAGAAACTAATAATTTTTTTGTAACATAATGCATATCGAAAGTTGGCTATAAGTACGTAGAAAAACCAGAGTCTATATAATTTGGAAAAAGCAAACATACAATTGAAACAAGGTTAGAGTGCAAGGACTAAAGATAAATTTCTTACCAAGAGATGTCTTTATAATATCACAATTAATGCCACACTTCTGCTTATGAAAACATAGACTGCTGATTGGAATATTATTTTTAAGAAATTGTATAGAAAATTCTTTCTATATTGACTGGTTTCGACGCTGCTTGATTTGTAACAATAAATAAAGATAAAATTAAAAACACTAACGCATAGACATTTAGTACAAGCACGATATTTGAGTCCTGATGAAATAATATCTCATAAATATGCAACAAATAATAAACAACTACTACAGTACTTGTTAGGACAATCCATCTGCTTCCATGCACTGGATTCAGCCCTTTTTCCCCTGAATGTTTCTTTACAATTGAAATATAATAAAAGTAATAAGGAACAAAATAAAAAATAGTCGTTTATTTTTACTATTTTATAAAGAGTGCGGCATTTCTTGTATGTCAAATATTTTTACAATTTTCTGGACATCTTTCATAACTTGAATATTTGCCATATATTTTTATGTTCTCGACAAATTGTTCTTAACATGAAATTACTGAAATGGCAGCATGTATTACAAAATTAAAATTATAGAAGAAAGAACATCATTAAAATTAAAAATCAAAATTAGCGACATTTTTGTAACTTTTTGCCAACAAAAAGGATTTTAATTAGAACTTATGACTGAATGGGTGTATAATTCGGTAGCCTCACAGAGGTCATTGTAAAAACTTGATGTTCGGTGCAATAATTTCCTAACCCACTAAGGAGGTAATGCCTCCTAGCCATTACCTCCTTAAGTGGTCCATCCATCTGCACCGAGACACTTGTGGTCCGATCTGCTATGTCAATTTTGGATGCCGAAAGATGCTGCCAATTGATTTGTGACTCCTTGGTGGTCCCCACCATGTACATATATCTCCTATGTGCAAAAGGGGTTAAGGACCAGAAGGTCTACTGGGTAGATCGAATATACATTACAGCTTCTATCAAGAACTTATTTCTAACACTGACTCACTCAATTTTCATGACCAGACTCTTCTGATGGAGAAATGCAAAGACTTACTCGATTGGTCTTCAAAATTCTAGCCTACTTTTAAAGAAAGAATATATTTTAAAAAATCAGCATTCTATGATTTCTTTAGAAGTCTAGCTTGCATTAATGATGTAATAACGACATCTCTTGCTAAGAAATTTCGCCTTAGTCCTTACATTTTAAGCTTATTTCCATTGTCTATTTGGTTTTTCATATATGGGGTCTGGTTTTGACACTGATAGCGAACCTCATATCATCTCTCTTTTTTCTAAAATCTTGAAAAACAAAAGAAACAAGATAATGGTTATCTAAGGTTGGTTATTCGCTCTCTCTTTCCACTCAAACACCAGTTCATATATGGGAGACGTTTTAGAAACTAATTTTTTTTTCTAATATAATGCATGTATGAAAAATCAAATAGACAATTGAAACTAACTTAAAGTGCAAGGACTATGGAGGACTTTCTTACCAAGAGAAGTCTTTATCATATCACAATTAGTTTCAGACTTCTACTAAAGAAAACATAGACGTCTGCTGATTGTGAATATTGTTTCTTAGAATTTGTATAGAAAATTCTTTCTATCTTGATTGGTTGTCAGGGTACTGCTTTCAACCCTGCTTCATTTGGAACAAATAATAAATATAAAATGAAAACTATTAATTAAAGCATTGACCTTTAGTTGAGGCAAGGTATTTGAGTCTTCATCAAACAAAATCTGCATAAATATGCAAAAATAATAAACAACTACAGTACCGTTTATAATCAGAAATACAAGATATTTTTGTAAGTTTTCTAGTGGAGGTGCTAAAATTGCAGAAAACTTCAACATGGTTCGGAAAAGAAACAAAAAACATTCTCCTCTTGCACTTTAATTACAGTGATACGAGACAGCAACAAATTTCAAAAGCAAGAAAAAGATAAAAATTAATAAAATGGCAGAGATGTACACTACAGAGACAATATATATATATATATATATATATATAGAGAGAGAGAGAGAGAGAGAGATAGAAGTCCAAACAGTCGATCCAAACCGTTAGATATTCAATCTATATTAAAATGTGCTTGGAGACCAAAGTTTACATTTTTTGAATTATTTATTTATTTATTAAGATGGTTTCAAAATTGATGTTTTTATTAAAATTTTGCACTATTTAAAAACAGCGATTTTCAAACTAGCTTAATAAATAGTAAAAAAATTTCAAAAAAATATAAAATTTGGTCTCCAGGCACATTTTAATATAAATTTACTGTCTAGACTTTGAAAATCGGAGAACCGAATTGTTTGGGGGCATTTGAAAATCGGATGACTAATACCTAGCTAGCCAGAAGTAGCATCACAATATGAAGAAGGCATTACAGGGTTTGGGGGCATTTGCAAATTTTCCAAGTTTTCCCCCAGCATTTGAACACTTCTCGTCATGGAAGGTCGATCTTCTGGCTCAGGACAAAAAAAAACCAGCTGGAGACCAGGCCAATATAATGTACCAAATTAAATTCCAGCCAGATTAAATTCAATTCGGTACCTATGGATACAATATAATTAGGGGCTCCGTTTTGACATGTGTGCCATGTTGAAAGAATGATCCGGATCTATTTGTTGCACTATTTCACTGGATGTGAATTCTCGCTTTGTCCGGTTCACTACAATAATGAGATAATATTCGTGAGGGTAAAAAAATATTATTACTGAGAGTATACTGATAGAAACGTATTATTTTTTAGCGTACTAGTATTACGGATAGGAGTATTCACGAGTCATGACAATACAGTCGGCAAAATATTAAACCCTAATTTCTAATAAACCCTATACAGTTGGCAAAAAATTAAACACTATTACCTTCACAAATATTGTCCTATTCATGTCGGATCAAAAGTAAATTTTGCTACAAATAAGTATTATCATGGGCCACCACGCAAAAGTATTAAGATACAAGCAACTAGCTCTTACTTTTCATGATACGTTCAATTATTAAATTGACTAGATGCGAAGTCTTGCATTAATATAATTGTTTCAAATGTATTTAGTTAATAATAAGTATTCTGCAATTGCATTACACGAAGATTTTTGAATTTTATTGTTGTAATATATTATATTTTATTATATTAAAAACTTTTTATTAAAATTATGTACTCTCTTTGACATAAAACAAACAACAAAAAATGTGTCTATAATATATATATAATCAAAAAATATAAAAAAGGCAACATTGAGAAATAATTTAAATATAAGTTTGTAAAAAAAAATAAAAAAAAAATTACACTAAATAAGCTTGTAATAACATAGTCAATAAGAATTCAAATTATACTTGAATTTTATAAACTTATTTGAGTAATTTTAGAAAGAAATTTTAGTAATAAGAATAATAAAATATTAGCATCAATACAACTCATGCGATAATTTAGATGATTTATAAAAAAATGATACACAAAAACCCAAAATTTTTATAAATACCCAAAAAAAATATAAAATTACGGAATCTACCCACTGTTTGAATGAAATTTGAAAAATGCCCAATCCGGTTATTCAATAACCGGATTTGAGACAAATTTCCGGTTAACGGTGCACCGGACTTTTTTTTTTTTGAAAAAAAAATTATATTTCCGGTTAGCGGTGCACTGGATTTTTTTTTTTTTTTTTTTTTTATAGAAATTTTTTTTTAAACAGAATTTTTTTTTATTAAAATATTATAAATGTTGAATATATTTCTTTGAAAATAGATGGAATACAATATAATTTGATTTACTAGAAAGACTACAATAAATAACCCGGATCAATATTTTTCAACCCGAATTTTTCGCGGCCGTAAGAAAAATTAATATATTTTTAATGGTTGTTATTCAAAAAGAATTCTCAAAATAGATACAACTTTTAATAAATTAAATGTACTAGAAAGATCACAATATTTTCTGAATTATCTAGAAGTGACTTTTTAATCGGAATCAATAACTCAGAATCTAAGCATTTTTATTTTTTCCCAATAACACATAAAAAATATATTAATTTTTCTTACGGCCGCAAAAAATCCGTCATGAAAAATATTGATCCGGGTTATTTGTTGCTCTAATAAATCAAATTATATTGTATTCCATCTATTTTCAAAGAAATATATTCAACATTTCTAATATTTTAATAAAAAAAAATTCTGTTTAAAAAAAAATTTCTGTAAAAAAAAAAAAAAAAAAAAAAAAAAAAGTTCGGTGCACCGTTAACCGGAAATATAATTTTTTTCAAAAAAAAAAAAAAAAAAAAAATCCGGTGCACCGTTAACCGGAAATGTAATTTTTTTTCAAAAAAAAAAAAAAAAAAAAATCCAGTGCACCGTTAACCGGAAATGTAATTTTTTTTCAAATAAAAATCCGGTGAATGGTTAACCGAAAATTTGTCTCAAATCCGGTTATCCAATAACCGGATTGGGGATTTTTCGAATTTCATTCAAACAGTGGGTAGATTCCGTAATTTTATATTTTTTTTTGGGTATTTATAAAAATTTCGGCACAAAAACTTTTCAAGAAGCCAAAAAATTATTGTTACTATATATCATCAATTTCCCGTAATATATATAGTAGAGTGGTACCAATAAAATGATTTGATAAAAGAAAAAAAACATATTTTAACTATATAATACAACGTAGGTTTAAATGATGTCTAAAATAATATACTCAAAGAATGATATTGTAATGATTGGTACATTCATTTCGAGACAACACTATATGTTCTTTATTATAATTCTCAGCACACAAAAATAGAAAAAAAAATGTAAAAATGGTTAACTTAACAAATAGAGACAGTGTGGACCCCAAAGGAGCATGTGGCCATTACACGTCTTCCGTGTTCTCCTCTCTGATTTAATACAGCAGTAACTTAACAAATTTTACGAAGCAGGAAATTTAGTTACCCATGAGGTCTATGATCCTGAGGTGGTCTCGCCATATAATATCTCAGCAAGATATTTAGAGAAAATCGGACAAAATCAGAAGGCGTGTGGGTGGTATTAGTGCCGGCCCATACCGGCCCATTGATGATCAGATGAAAATTTTCAAACAATGATGATAGTATAGGACTAGTGTTTTTGCTCTCAGGTGGGCATATCCGGGCACGGGCACGGATATCACGGGTAGACGGGTGCTACGGGACGGGCATCACGGTTTTTTTTTTAAAATCGTGCCTTGCCCGTCTTATACCTGAGTCCGTTGTACTTTTGAGGGGCAGGTCGGGTTTTTTTTTCTGGTTTTTTTACGGTGTTGTACAAATATTATTATGTGTTTATAATTCGACTTTTAAAATAAGAATAGTTCAATATTTGTATATAAATATATAAAAATTATTCATGTGAAAATTTGTATATTTATTCGGCTAAGTATAAATGTATTTATTTATTTTTTTACACGAGTCATTTTATTTTATTTTCAAATTCTCATTCTAATTATATAGTTTCATAATTTATTTATATCTAGAAATTTTTAGTTTACATTATAAATTGATAATATATTTTCTAAACGTTAATTTATTTTTAATAGGTTAAATAAAATATAAATAAAAATATAATTAAATCAGAAATTTTAAAACAATAAAATAAAAATAAAATTTTTCTTAAATCAATTATTTTAAAAATAATTATGAATTATTTTAAAATAATAAATTAAAAAAATAAAAGTTACCATCCTCCTTTATTCCGGGTTTGAGACCGGCTATATAAAATAACATAGGCGGAGTTCTAACTTTTTTTTTGTTAGTAATTCTTCTTTAAAATGAATAATTTAAAAACTAATTGAAATATTTAGAAATTTATAATTTAAAAAATAACCATAAATGTTAAAAGAGCTTAGAAATTTATACCGACACTATCTATCTAGTAGTTTGGATTCATATACCATTATTCGCTCTCTTCGGCACCGTCTGAATCTGAATTAGCCTCGTGCTACACCTCGGTACCACTTTCTTCAGTGTCGACTTCAGATGATAATGGTTGTTGAGGCACATGTTGCATGCGCTCTTCAGTAGCAATCCAATCTTTCAAGCACACAAGTCTCTCAAAATCATGTGCACACAACTTACTTCGTTTATCGGAGAGGATCATGTTCGCCGAACTAAAATAACTTTCGGAAGGGACGGTTAATACGGGCACGGCAAATACGTCGCGGGCCATCATCGCCAACGTTGGTAAGGCCCTTTGATGCCTCCTCCACCACGCCATGACGTCAAATCCTTCTTCATTTTCGTTTAGCATCGATATATAGCTCAATAACTCATTTGTGGATGTGTGCGGTTCGCTCTCCGATTGAAAATCTGCTAATAATCCACCACTGTTAGTGCTCCTAGAAGTAGAACTATTAAAAAAAACACATGTATATTAAAAAAAAAAAAATTAGTGGACAAATAATGTAGATACTATAAATAATAAAGATTAAAAACACATGTATATTTATATTCCTACCTAGAGGCGGCACAGGACGAAACCGGGTTTCGGTTGTCACTCATTCTTGAGTGGTATATGTTAAACATCTCATCAAACTTCGAATTTACGTATGCCTCCACCCCGATTGAGTCTAAATATAAATTATGTTTGTATCTCTCAACTACTTTGATCGTGTAAAACTTCTTGTATAGCAGGTTGAGGCAGTTTGCGATAATGACCAGGAGGGGTACATCTTCCCAATATTTTAGAAATTTTTGTTTCATGGCATCTACGATCGGCGTGAGAGATGTATCATAGGTTTCAGCTTGTTCCAATTCACAATACACCTTAGAGATGTCATAGAGATGTCTCAGCAAGTCAAATGACGTTGGTGAGTACGAGCATGATAGTTGGACGGTTGCAGTAAAAAAGATCTCTAAGAATTTGCTCCCATTCTTCGTCAATGAGTTCCAATTGCAGTGCTTCGGGGATGGAGCTTCTCAAAAACTTCCCTATGACAGTTTTGTAAGGAAGGCATCGGTTCAACAACCTATATGTTGAGTTCTAACGGGTATCTATATCCCAAGGTACTTTCAACTTGCTCAATCTATAGTTGACGCACAATTCAGCAAACCGTTGTTTTCTTTCTTGGTTTGAAACAATGTGGTTGAGGGCATCCTTAAATTTAATTATCAATAGTTTTACGGCTTCTGTTTTTAGACCCGCCTTCACGACGAGGTTAAGAATGTGGCAAGCACACTTTTGGTGAAACATTTCACCATTCATGATCGGGTTTAGTGACCGTTTAAAAATCTCAATGGAAGCAATGTTGTTGCTAGCATTATCGAAAGATATAGAAAAAATATTGTTACCTATATTCCTCTTAAGGTTATACTCTTATAAAACCTTAATAATGGATTTGAAAATTACATTTGCAGTATGGGGGGAATCCAACACTCGAAAACTTAATATCATTTTTTGTAATATCCAATGATCATCGATCCAATGCCCGGTAATACAAGAGTAACCAAGGCTATGTTTACCGGCAGTCCATATATCGGAGGTAATTGACACCTTATTATTTTGGTATGCAAATTGAGATTTAAGGTCATTTTTAGTCGAAGTAAACTGGTTTTTTTTATTTCACTAACCATCTTTCTATGATGGACACTCTTGTACATTGGTTGAGCTAACTCCCGAATGCATAACCGGGCAAAACTCGTGCAACCATCCATACTTATTGGTTGTTCTTTATGGGTAATGTACCGGGCCAATTCACTAAGCATTTTTGATTCATTGAATTTTGGGTTGGTTCTGGTACCATCCACGTTTATAAGGGTTTGGATTTGTCTCAGTTCAGAATTTTCACATGAAACCTTACCCTTTCTTTCGTGCATTTCGGCATGTCTCTTAAAGCTAATCATACCACTAGTTTGTTTATACTCAAAAATTTTCTTGCAGCCTTTTACCTTATATTGTAGAAATTGCATAATTTTGGCCTTATCTTTGGTAATCTTATAAAATCTTGCCCACGGTTGATTGTATTCGGGAGCAGGTCTTGTGGAAGGACACTTGTCGAAGGAGGTATAACTTCTTCTTGAATTTCAGGTTTACCTTTCGAAAGTGTACCTCCTATAGGGGCAGTGTCAGTAAATTGACTCGATGCTACAGAAGAAGAGCCCATGCCATATGTATACGGTGGTGTTGGTTGAAGTATTTCTTGTGAAATGAATACGTTTGGATCGTTTGAAGTATAATACTGTGGCGGTGCACTCATTTGTGGGGGTTGTTGATAATTTGTTTGGAGCATGAGGTCTCTTCTTGGATAATTTTGTGGATAAGAGTATGGATAATTAGGTGGTTGCATTTGGGAGAACTAGCAGTATAATTGGGTTGATAATCTTGTGGATAATTAGGTGGTGCCATATCGGGGACGGGGCCAAAAAGATCGGTCGAATATCTTTGCATGGTTTCTTCCATTGATTCGCGATTAGGAGTTGTCATTTTTTAAACCTATTCAAAAAAATAAATATAAATTACTTAACACATTCAAAAATAATATCTAACCTATTTATTTAACCTATTAAAAAATAGAAATTTAAAAAACAGAAATTAAAAAACAGAATTAAAAAAAACAGAATTTTAAAAATAGAATTAAAAAAACAGAATTAAAAAAAAATCAGAATTTAAAAAACAGAAATTAAAAAACAGAATTTGAAAAACAGAAATTAAAAAACAGAAATAAAAACAGAATTTAAAAATACAGAAATAACAAAACCAGAATTAAAAAACAGAATTTTAAAAAAAGAAATTAAAAAACAGAATTTAAAACAAATATAATTACTTCACATATTCAAAAATAAAATCTAACATATTCAAAACAAATATAATTACTTCACATATTCACAAAAATAATCTAACACATTTTTTTAACCTATTAAAAATAAATCCGAATTTAAAAAATAAAATCTAGAAGAAAGAACACCATTAAAATTAAAAATCAAAATTAGCGACATTTTTGTAACTTTTTGCCAATAAAAAGGATTTTAATTAGAACTTATGACTGAATGGGTGTATAATTCGGTAGCCTCGCAGAGGTCATTGTAAAAACTTGATGTTCGGTGCAATAATTTCCTAACCCAATAAGGAGGTAATGCCTCCTAGCCATTACCTCCTTAAGTGGTCCATCCATATGCACTGAGACACTTGTGGTCCGATCTGCTATGTCAATTTTCGATGCCGAAAGATGCTGCCAATTGATTTGTCACTCCTTGGTGGTCCCCACCATGTACATATATCTCCTATGTGCAAAAAGAGGTTAAGGACCAGAGGGTCTACTGGGTAGATCGAATATACATTACAGCTTCTATCAAGAACTTATTTCTAACACTGACTCACTCAATCTTCATGACCAGACTCTTCTGATGGAGAAATGCAAAGACTTACTCGATTGGTCTTCAAAATTCTAGCCTACTTTTAAAGAAAAAATATATTTAAAAAAATCAGCATTCTATGATTTCTTTAGAAGTCTAGCTTGCATTAATGATGTAATAACGACATCTCTTGCTAAGAAATTTCGCCTTAGTCCTTACATTTTAAGCTTGTTTCCATTGTATAGCTATTTGGTTTTTCATATAAAGGGTCTGGTTTTGACACTGATACCGAACCTCATATCATCTCTCTTTTTTCTAAAATCTTGAAAAACAAAAGAAACAAGATAATGGTTATATAAGGTTGGTTATTAATTCTCTCTCTCTTTCCACTCAAGCACCAGTTTAGATATGGGAGACGTTTTAGAAACTATTTTTTTTTTCTAATATAATGCATATATGAAAAACCAAACATACAATTGAAACAAACTTAAAGTGCAAGGACTATGGAGGACTTTCTTACCAAGAGAAGTCTTTATCATATCACAATTAGTTCCAGACTTCTACTAAAGAAAACATAGACCGCTGATTGTGAATATTGTTTCTTAGAATTTGTATAGAAAATTCTTTCTATCTTGACTGGTTGTCAGGGTACTGCTTTCAACCCTGCTTCATTTGGAACAAATAATAAATATAAAATGAAAACTATTAAAGCATTGACCTTTAGTTGAGGCAAGGTATTTGAGTCTTCATCAAACAATATCTGCATAAATATGCAAAAATAATAAACAACTACGTACAGTACTGTTTATAATCAGAAATACAAGATATTTTTGTAAGTTTTCTAGTGGAGGTGCTAAAATTGCTGAAAACTTCAACATGGTTCGGAAAAGAAACAAAAAACATTCTCCTCTTGCACTTTATATTAATTACAGTGATACGAGGCAGCAATAAATTTCAAATGCTAGAAAAAGAGAAAAGTTAATAAAATGGCAGAGATGTACACTACAGAGACAATATATATATATATAGTGTAAGGCTACGCTACTTCGTGAATTAATTAGTCTGTTTTAATTCGCGCTCATATCTCTAGTTTCAAAGTTCAAAATAGCCGATCCAAACCGTTAGATATTTAATCTATATTAAAATGTGCATGGATACCAAATTTTATATTTTTTGAAATTTTTTTACTATTTATTAAGATGGTTTGAAAATTGTTGTTTTTATTAAAATTCCGCACTATTAAAAATCAGTGATTTTCAAACCATCTTAATAAATGGTAAAAAAATTTCAAAAAATGTAAAATTTGGTCTCCATGCACATTTTAATATAGATTAAACATCTAACGGCTTGGATCGGCTATTTTGAACTTTGAAACTAGAGATATGAGCGCGAATTAAAATAGACTAATTAATTCACGAAGTAGCGTAGCCTTACTATATATATATATATATATATATATAGAGGAGGGATCCAATTACATCTTTTTTTGGTGACACTGAATTACACTCTCCATTTTTAAAGTTTTCAAATTCCAAACAGTCGATCCAAACTGTTCAACATAATGGATATGTTAAAATGTGCTTACAGACCAAATTTTACATTTTTTTAAATTTTTTTACTATTTATTAAGTATTTAACAAAATCGCTATATTATTTTTGTACCCATCATAATAAATAGTAAAAAAAATCAGAAAAATATAAAATTTGATCTGCAAGCACATTTTAACATATCTATCAAGTTGAACGGTTTGGATCGACTGTTTGAACTTTGTAAACATAGGGTGTAATCCGGTGTCATCAAAAAAGGGTGTAATTAGATCCCTCCTCATATATATATATATATATATATATATATATTGATTGGAGGTCAAGCCACCCAACTATTTAATATCCACAAATAATTTTCTTTGCGACACAAAGAGCATTGATTTTGCCACTAAATCAAATGCTAGTTCTCAACAAGCACGCACTTTCATCCTGATGTGGCTCAAGCTCAACTAATACACTTGTACATAAATTTCCTATTAATTCAATTTGTGTTTCCCTTTTACTTGTAAAAATAAACTCAAATTTATGTCCTTCGCAGATATACAGCTGGAAATATATCCAAGGAGTTCACATGTTTGGAAATTATTTAAAACTGGCCGACCATTCATATAATCAGATCAAAGGCCCGGCCCAATATATGTTTGTGAGAAATGTTTAATGTACGGAGGAGTTAAAAAAAAAAAACTGGAATCATTTAGTGAGTGGCACCGGCCGAATAA
>CAXKVR010000630.1:0-5000 GCA_964058845.1 Carex sylvatica
GCGTGCCCGCTTGCGCTTACTTTTTGCCCCGCTGGGCTGTTTTCGGGCCATTTTTTCCCAACGCTTGGCCGAATCCGCTTAGTTTTCCCAACGCTTGGCTGCATCCGCTTAGTTTTCCACCGCTGGACTGTTTCGGGTCATTTTTGCCTAACGCGTGCCCGCTTGCGCTTACTTTTTGCCCCGCTGGGCTGTTTTCGGGCCATTTTTGCCCAACGCTTGGCCGAATCCGCTTAGTTTTCCCAACGCTTGGCTGCATCCGCTTAGTTTTCCACCACAGGACTGTTTTCGGGTCATTTTTGCCTAACGCGTGCCCGCTTGCGCTTACTTTTTGCCCCGCTGGGCTGTTTTCGGGCCATTTTTTCCCAACGCTTGGCCGAATCCGCTTAGTTTTCCCAACGCTTGGCTGTATCCGCTTAGTTTTCCACCGCTGGACTGTTTTCGGGTCATTTTTGCCTAATGCGTGCCCGCTTGCGCTTACTTTTTGCCCCGCTTGGCTGTTTTCGGGCCATTTTTTCCCAACGCTTGGCCGAATCCGCTTAGTTTCCCAACGCTTGGCTGCATCCGCTTAGTTTTCCACCGCTGGACTGTTTTCGGGTCATTTTTTCCCAATGCGTGCCCGCTTGCGCTTACTTTTTGCCCCGCTGGGCTGTTTTCGGGCCATTTTTTCCCAACGCTTGGCCGAATCCGCTTAGTTTTCCCAACGCTTGGCTGCATCCGCTTAGTTTTCCACCGCTGGACTGTTTTCGGGTCATTTTTGCCTAACGCGTGCCCGCTTGCGCTTACTTTTTGCCCCGCTGGGCTGTTTTCGGCCATTTTTGCCCAACGCTTGCCGAATCCGCTTAGTTTTCCCAACGCTTGGCTGCATCCGCTTAGTTTTCCACCACAGGACTGTTTTCGGGTCATTTTTGCCTAACGCGTGCCCGCTTGCGCTTACTTTTTGCCCGCTGGGCTGTTTTCGGGCCATTTTTTTCCCAACGCTTGGCCGAATCCGCTTAGTTTTCCCAACGCTTGGCTGTATCCGCTTAGTTTTCCACCGCTGGACTGTTTTCGGGTCATTTTTGCCTAATGCGTGCCCGCTTGCGCTTACTTTTTGCCCGCTTGGCTGTTTTCGGGCCATTTTTTCCAACGCTTGGCCGAAATCCGCTTAGTTTTCCCAACGCTTGGCTGCATCCGCTTAGTTTTCCCGCTGGACTGTTTTCGGGCCATTTTTTCCCAACGCGTGCCCGCTTGCGCTTAGTTTTTGCCCCGCTGGGCTGTTTTCGGGCCATTTTTGCCCAACGCTTGGCCGAATCCGCTTAGTTTTCCCAACGCTTGGCTGCATCCGCTTAGTTTTCCACCGCTGGACTGTTTTCGGGTCATTTTTTCCCAACGCGTGCCCGCTTGCGCTTAGTTTTTGCCCCGCTGGGCTGTTTTCGGGCCATTTTTGCCCAACGCTTGGCCGAATCCGCTTAGTTTTCCCAACGCTTGGCTGGATCCGCTTAGTTTTCCACCGCTGGACTGTTTTCGGGTCATTTTTGCCTAATGCGTGCCCGCTTGCGCTTACTTTTGGCCCCGCTGGGCTGTTTTCGGGCCATTTTTTCCCAACGCTTGGCCGAATCCGCTTAGTTTTCCCAACGCTTGGCTGCATCCGCTTAGTTTTCCACCGCTGGACTGTTTTCGGGTCATTTTTTCCCAACGCGTGCCCGCTTGCGCTTACTTTTTGCCCCGCTTGGCTGTTTTCGGGCCAATTTTTCCCAACGCTTGGCCGAATCCGCTTAGTTTTCCCAACGCTTGGCTGCATCCGCTTAGTTTTCCACCGCTGGACTGTTTTTGGGTCATTTTTTCCCAACGCGTGCCCGCTTGCGCTTAGTTTTGGCCCCGCTGGGCTGTTTTCGGGCCAATTTTTCCCAACGCTTGGCCGAATCCGCTTAGTTTTCCCAACGCTTGGCTGCATCCGCTTAGTTTTCCACCGCTGGACTGTTTTCGGGTCATTTTTGCCCAACGCGTGCCCGCTTGCGCTTACTTTTTGCCCCACTGGGCTGTTTTCGGGCCATTTTTCCCCCACGCTTGGCCGAATCCGCTTAGTTTTCCCAACGCTTGGCTGCATCCGCTTAGTTTTCCACCGCTGGACTGTTTTCGGGTCATTTTTTCCCAACGCGTGCCCGCTTGCGCTTAGTTTTTGCCCCGCTGGGCTGTTTTCGGGCCATTTTTGCCCAACGCTTGGCCGAATCCGCTTAGTTTTCCCAACGCTTGGCTGCATCCGCTTAGTTTTCCACCGCTGGACTGTTTTCGGGTCATTTTTTCCCAACGCGTGCCCGCTTGCGCTTAGTTTTTGCCCCGCTGGGCTGTTTTCGGGCCATTTTTGCCCAACGCTTGGCCGAATCCGCTTAGTTTTCCCAACGCTTGGCTGGATCCGCTTAGTTTTCCACCGCTGGACTGTTTTCGGGTCATTTTTGCCTAATGCGTGCCCGCTTGCGCTTACTTTTGGCCCCGCTGGGCTGTTTTCGGGCCATTTTTTCCCAACGCTTGGCCGAATCCGCTTAGTTTTCCCAACGCTTGGCTGCATCCGCTTAGTTTTCCACCGCTGGACTGTTTTCGGGTCATTTTTTCCCAACGCGTGCCCGCTTGCGCTTACTTTTTGCCCCGCTTGGCTGTTTTCGGGCCAATTTTTCCCAACGCTTGGCCGAATCCGCTTAGTTTTCCCAACGCTTGGCTGCATCCGCTTAGTTTTCCACCGCTGGACTGTTTTTGGGTCATTTTTTCCCAACGCGTGCCCGCTTGCGCTTAGTTTTGGCCCCGCTGGGCTGTTTTCGGGCCAATTTTTCCCAACGCTTGGCCGAATCCGCTTAGTTTTCCCAACGCTTGGCTGCATCCGCTTAGTTTTCCACCGCTGGACTGTTTTCGGGTCATTTTTGCCCAACGCGTGCCCGCTTGCGCTTACTTTTTGCCCCACTGGGCTGTTTTCGGGCCATTTTTCCCCCACGCTTGGCCGAATCCGCTTAGTTTTCCCAACGCTTGGCTGCATCCGCTTAGTTTTCCACCGCTGGACTGTTTTCGGGTCATTTTTTCCCAACGCGTGCCCGCTTGCGCTTAGTTTTTGCCCCGCTGGGCTGTTTTCGGGCCATTTTTGCCCAACGCTTGGCCGAATCCGCTTAGTTTTCCCAACGCTTGGCTGCATCCGCTTAGTTTTCCACCGCTGGACTGTTTTCGGGTCATTTTTTCCCAACGCGTGCCCGCTTGCGCTTACTTTTTGCCCCGCTGGGCTGTTTTCGGGCCATTTTTGCCCAACGCTTGGCTGTATCCGCTTAGTTTTCCACCGCTGGACTGTTTTCGGGTCATTTTTGCCTAATGCGTGCCCGCTTGCGCTTACTTTTTGCCCCGCTTGGCTGTTTTCGGGCCATTTTTTCCCAACGCTTGGCCGAATCCGCTTAGTTTTCCCAACGCTTGGCTGCATCCGCTTAGTTTTCCACCGCTGGACTGTTTTCGGGTCATTTTTTCCCAACGCGTGCCCGCTTGCGCTTACTTTTTGCCCCGCTTGGCTGTTTTCGGGCCAATTTTTCCCAACGCTTGGCCGAATCCGCTTACTTTTTGCCCCGCTGGGCTGTTTTCGGGCCATTTTTCCCCAACGCTTGGCCGAATCCGCTTAGTTTTCCCAACGCTTGGCTGCATCCGCTTAGTTTTCCACCGCTGGACTGTTTTCGGGTCATTTTTTCCCAACGCTTGCCCGCTTGCGCTTAGTTTTTGCCCCGCTGGAGTGTTTTCGGGCCATTTCGGGCACCAGCGAGGGCACCGACGGGGCCATGTACACCCATGGGCATGTACATGAGGGGGCACCCCTTTTGAAAATCATGCCCCCCTATAGGGGAATATGCATTTTGAGGCTCTAGCCACCCCAAGGGTTACCAACCTTGAAAATCCCCCATGTAAAATTCTCTCATGTCAAAAATACAAAAAAATTTCAAAAAATCTGAAAAAATTTTAAAAATCCAAAAATTTTCAAAAAATCAAAAAAATTTCAAAATTTTCAAAAATTCAAAAAAAAATTCGAATTTTCAAAAAAATTTCAAAAATTCAAAAAAATTCAAAAATTCAAAAAAACTTCAAAATTTTCAAAAATTCCAAAAAACTTCAAAATTTTCAAAAAATTCAAAAAAATTTCGAATTTTCCAAAAAAATTTCAAAAATTCAAAAAAATTCAAAAATTCAAAAATTCAAAAAAACTTCAAATTTTTCAAAAATTTTCAAAAATTTCGAATTTTCCAAAATTTTCCAAAATTTCGGGTCATTTTTTCCCAGCGCTTGGCCGAATCCGCTTACTTTTTGCCCCGCTGGGCTGTTTTCGGGCCATTTTTAAGGCTCGCTTGCCCGATTCCGCTTAGTTTTCCCAACGCTTGGCTGCATCCGCTTAGTTTTCCACCGCTGGACTGTTTTCGGGTCATTTTTTCCCAACGCGTGCCCGCTTGCGCTTACTTTTTGCCCCGCTGGGCTGTTTTCGGGCCATTTTTCCCCAACGCTTGGCCGAATCCGCTTAGTTTTCCCAACGCTTGGCTGCATCCGCTTAGTTTTCCACCGCTGGACTGTTTTCGGGTCATTTTTTCCCAACGCGTGCCCGCTTGCGCTTACTTTTTGCCCCGCTTGGCTGTTTTCGGGCCAATTTTTCCCAACGCTTGGCCGAATCCGCTTAGTTTTCCCAACGCTTGGCTGCATCCGCTTAGTTTTCCACCGCTGGACTGTTTTCGGGTCATTTTTTCCCAACGCCTGCCCGCTTGCGCTTAGTTTTTGCCCCGCTGGGCTGTTTTCGGGCCATTTTTTCCCAACGCTTGGCCGAATCCGCTTAGTTTTCCCAACGCTTGGCTGCATCCGCTTAGTTTTCCACCGCTGGACTGTTTTCGGGTCATTTTTGCCCAACGCTTGGCCGAATCCGCTTAGTTTTTGCCCCGCTGGGCTGTTTTCGGGCCATTTTTCCCCAACGCTTGGCCGAATCCGCTTAGTTTTCCCAACGCTTGGCTACATCCGCTTAG
>CAXKVR010000630.1:15000-16925 GCA_964058845.1 Carex sylvatica
CCCCGCTCGGTCCGTGTTTTCGGTAACGCTTTTTCGGGTCATGTACACCGCTTGGCGTGTACTTTGGGGCCATGTACACCGCTTGGCATGTACATGAGGGGGCGCCCATTTTGAAAATCCCTCCCCCCTATAGGGGAATATGTGTTTTGGGCCTCCAGCCACGCCCAGGGTTACCACCCCCTGGAAATCCCCCAGGTTCCCCCCCATTTTATGTGTATGCATAGATTCCAAGCGGCCAGCTCCTATGTTTTGGGCCATTTTTTCCCAACGCGTGCCCGCTTGCGCTTACTTTTTGCCCCGCTGGGCTGTTTTCGGGCCATTTTTTCCCAACGCTTGGCCGAATCCGCTTAGTTTTCCCAACGCTTGGCTGCATCCGCTTAGTTTTCCACCGCTGGACTGTTTTCGGGTCATTTTTTCCCAATGCGTGCCCGCTTGCGCTTACTTTTTGCCCCGCTGGGCTGTTTTCGGGCCATTTTTTCCCAACGCTTGGCCGAATCCGCTTAGTTTTCCCAACGCTTGGCTGCATCCGCTTAGTTTTCCACCGCTGGACTGTTTTCGGGTCATTTTTGCCTAACGCGTGCCCGCTTGCGCTTACTTTTTGCCCCGCTGGGCTGTTTTCGGGCCATTTTTGCCCAACGCTTGGCCGAATCCGCTTAGTTTTCCCAACGCTTGGCTGCATCCGCTTAGTTTTCC
Source organism: Carex sylvatica (assembly GCA_964058845.1). NCBI lineage: Eukaryota > Viridiplantae > Streptophyta > Magnoliopsida > Poales > Cyperaceae > Carex > Carex sylvatica. The sequence continues at coordinate 15,694 of CAXKVR010000630.1, forward strand.
ACCACAGGACTGTTTTCGGGTCATTTTTGCCTAACGCGTGCCCGCTTGCGCTTACTTTTTGCCCCGCTGGGCTGTTTTCGGGCCATTTTTTCCCAACGCTTGGCCGAATCCGCTTAGTTTTCCCAACGCTTGGCTGTATCCGCTTAGTTTTCCACCGCTGGACTGTTTTCGGGTCATTTTTGCCTAATGCGTGCCCGCTTGCGCTTACTTTTTGCCCCGCTTGGCTGTTTTCGGGCCATTTTTTCCCAACGCTTGGCCGAATCCGCTTAGTTTTCCCAACGCTTGGCTGCATCCGCTTAGTTTTCCACCGCTGGACTGTTTTCGGGTCATTTTTTCCCAATGCGTGCCCGCTTGCGCTTACTTTTTGCCCCGCTGGGCTGTTTTCGGGCCATTTTTTCCCAACGCTTGGCCGAATCCGCTTAGTTTTCCCAACGCTTGGCTGCATCCGCTTAGTTTTCCACCGCTGGACTGTTTTCGGGTCATTTTTGCCTAACGCGTGCCCGCTTGCGCTTACTTTTTGCCCCGCTGGGCTGTTTTCGGGCCATTTTTGCCCAACGCTTGGCCGAATCCGCTTAGTTTTCCCAACGCTTGGCTGCATCCGCTTAGTTTTCCACCACAGGACTGTTTTCGGGTCATTTTTGCCTAACGCGTGCCCGCTTGCGCTTACTTTTTGCCCCGCTGGGCTGTTTTCGGGCCATTTTTTCCCAACGCTTGGCCGAATCCGCTTAGTTTTCCCAACGCTTGGCTGTATCCGCTTAGTTTTCCACCGCTGGACTGTTTTCGGGTCATTTTTGCCTAATGCGTGCCCGCTTGCGCTTACTTTTTGCCCCGCTTGGCTGTTTTCGGGCCATTTTTTCCCAACGCTTGGCCGAATCCGCTTAGTTTTCCCAACGCTTGGCTGCATCCGCTTAGTTTTCCACCGCTGGACTGTTTTCGGGCCATTTTTTCCCAACGCGTGCCCGCTTGCGCTTAGTTTTTGCCCCGCTGGGCTGTTTTCGGGCCATTTTTGCCCAACGCTTGGCCGAATCCGCTTAGTTTTCCCAACGCTTGGCTGCATCCGCTTAGTTTTCCACCGCTGGACTGTTTTCGGGTCATTTTTTCCCAACGCGTGCCCGCTTGCGCTTAGTTTTTGCCCCGCTGGGCTGTTTTCGGGCCATTTTTGCCCAACGCTTGGCCGAATCCGCTTAGTTTTCCCAACGCTTGGCTGGATCCGCTTAGTTTTCCACCGCTGG
>CAXKVR010000631.1:0-29814 GCA_964058845.1 Carex sylvatica
TGAATCTGAAACCGTAAAGTGAGGGTCATCCTCTGCAATACCAGAGAGGATACGGATTCGTCCTTCAGGGGTGGAAACGGATCGGATACAGAAACAGGTCCAAGTGGGAATATGTGGGGTCCTTGATCCAGATTTGCGGGAGAAGATCCAAAGTTCTAAACGAATGAGGGTCAAATTGAGGTACCAAATAAAATATCCCTCAGAACCAATATGGACTTTGTATCAAGTGGCTACGAAATTCCAAAGCCACCAATACCACTACCAACAAGTAATTGCTTAGTCTACTTTCTTCGGCTATATACTTAATTGCGTTTTTGAAAAATCAACGACGGTTAAGCCCTCATTTATATTAACATTAATCGCTGACTTGGACTATTTATTTAGTCTAATTTGTATATATGTAACAGGAGGAATAAGGTGTTGGGAACTTTGCAAATAACTTTTTTTTATTTTAATATATTCACCGCCAACCTTCAGGAAAAAAAATACAAGTTAGGAAGTCCAGACAAGTGACAACAGAGACATTCATTAATTCATGCATCCTCTGAAGTACCCAATGCATTTATGGTGCAACTAACCAAACAAAATTCCTTAGCAACTTAATTAATTAAGTAAAGCATTAAACTAAGTGTGTGTGTATATATATATATATATAGAGAGAGAGAGAGTACGGCTAACACACTTTCATCAGTATATCAACAATATGCTTCCGGTCTTTAAAATCTATCGAATCGGCTTCAAATGACAAATCCGAACTGTTGAAACCACTCTCCTTAATGAGCGTTTCGTTTTCATATAAAAAAAAATTTAAGTTTCGAATTTATTTACTATCAAGTCAAGTAGTAAAAAAATTTAGCAAAATAGTGCATTAAATTCGAAACTTAAATTTTACTACTTGACGTTCATATTTTACCACTTGACGCACAAAATGGTTCATATTTTGACCACTTGACTTGGTAATAAATAAATTCGAAACTTCAATTTTTTTTATATGAAAATGAAGCTCTCGTTGAGAAAATTAGTTTGAATAGTTCGAATTTGTCATTTGAAACCGATTCGATAGATTTTAGAAACTGGAAGCATATGTTAGCCATACTATATATATATATATATGAGTCCAATCATTGGTTCATTAATTCGAACAAATCATCTAATTTTGGTTCTAACTCTACAATCCATGAATCAACCTCATCAACCACATCTTTTGCACCTTCTGCTTCAATTTCAAACTCTCCATTTGCATTACCATCCTCTGCTTTGTATGCTTGCGGCGCTGCTTCCGTCGGTGTATGTTTATTGGGTTTTGACAGTTCCTTCCCAGTTAATTTCTGTACAAGAGACATGAAATTTTCAGCATCAGTGTTGACAAATGTAGTCTCTATGATTGTAACCTTCACTTCCTTGATCAGTTTATCTCGGGACATGTTGAAGACTGATCTTTATATAATGAATCAGATCCAGTGGTAAATGATCTATTTATAAGTAGCAATTTTGTTTGCAAACTTTTTAAGACTGAGCCGTGAATATTTGAAAAGCTATATATGTAAGGAACTTGGAAGAAAAACTTTGACTAGTTTGCATGCAAGCTAGTCAACCTCATGTTTTCCTTCCAAAATGGACCCAAAAAAAAAAGAAAAGAAGAAGAAGAACACATCAGTATCATGCTATGCAAGCGCTCAAATATTATGACCTGTCATTATACTGGTATAATGCAATTGTTCCATTGATTTAATAAAAGTAGTGGCTAAGGGAATCTTGTCATGAAGTTGACAGAAGCACTCCTAATCCTTAAAACTAGCGTCTCTGATGGCACGAATCTTGACACAGGTCCAATGATCCATATCTTATCAAAATGAAAAAAATGTTGTAAATATATTCTCTATAATCTTAATAAACAGCCTTGTATCAAACTTTGGATTAATAACGTACGATTATGAAATTATTTATTCGTCAAGTTACTTGAAAAACTAACGGTTTTAATTTTATCGATATTTAATTGGTGAAAGTTTTTAAATTGTTGCAAAATTTGATACATGGTCAACATAAATGAAATATCTACAAATTTTAGTTTTAATTGGAATAAGCTTTTGACCACACCCTCACAATGCAGTTGTACTGGCACCAATTACAGAAACATCTGCTTCAGCGTACCAGAAAAAAAATAATAAAATGTTGACCTATGGAAATTACGGTTTTGCAACTGGTTGACCTATAGCTAAATGAAATAATTCTAAGTCCAGATTTGAAATTTGACTATCCACATCCCTCATGCTAGTTCATTAAATTCTGTCTCCTGTGTACAAGTGTATTACTATTAACGAAAGAGACATCTGAGATTTCCTGTGACAAACGTTGTAAACTAGTAATTAAAAGAAATCCATCGCATGCTTTAATTAAAGAGGTCAAGATATCAATCCAGCTGGTTTTATAAATATCAAGAAGAACATGTACAGCTGTCAAAATTCCAAGGAAAATTTTAATTTAGAATATTCAAATGCATAATGTTTTGAATACTTATCAAGGATATTACCGAGTGACATAAATGTAGAAAATTGAAAAGTAGCTAGGAGTCTAGGAGAGAAACACTGAATAGCGGTACGGAAAGGATAATTAATGATGAGGTGAAATCCGGAAAAAGACCCAAGCTTGTCAGGAGACCTTTTAACAAATGTCATATGTTCATACAGATCATAATATAACCACAAAATAAAACATAACTGTTAACTTCCAAACAACAAAACTATATGCAAACAAAGCATGTTATATATATATATTCTAATCATAAAAGAATAATTAACGATGAGGTGAAATCCAAAAAATGACCCAGGTTATTTTCTTCATTTTAAGTGCTTTCTTTGATTGTTTTCATAAAATTAAGAAAATAATCTAAACCATAATAATATCTCATTCGAATTTTGAACCTACAATCTCTTACACATACACAGATAGTGTTGTCTTTGTCACTCTGATTGATTCTTGTACCCATAATAATATTAAATTTTTTCGTTTTACAGATTACTCATACATAGATTCCTTGCGATAAAATAGAGGAAACTAGTACATACCAAAATAGAAATATCAAACTCCTATATATCTAGTACTACTACTCGTTCAAAAAGTTTGCACACACGTCGATCATTGGTTCATGAATTATATCATACAACTCATCCAAATGCGGCTCTAAGTCTGACATCCAAGCAACCACCTCATCAACTTCATCTTTTGCACCTGGTGCTTCAACCATAAAACCTCCATTAGAAATACGAACCTCCTCTTTAGATAGTCTTGCTTGTGGGTTTATTGGCATTGCATTTTCTTTGTTGGCCTCTGATGGAGATGGTTCCTTCCCAGTTAATTTTTGCACAACCAACATAAAATTTGCTGCATCCGTCTCTACAAATATAGTCTCTAACTCTATGAATGTCACCTTGACTTTCTTATTTTCCTCTTGAGAACTCGCAGACATGTCGGGGAGAGAGAGAGAGAGAGAGAGAATTGGTTCTGGATTTGAAAATTCGTGTGTTTTGGGATTTGAAGTTACATATATATAGACAGAGAGAAAGGAAGCGAGTGTTGACTTATGATGTAGCTTGGGAATGCTTGGAGGGGGAGATTCAGAGAAGAAGTCAAAAACATGCTATGCAAGTGCTTCCATGTGACCAAAACAAAGAATCTGAGTTTTTTTTTATTGCTTTTTTCTGTGAAACTGTACCGGTTATGAGTCACTGACAGATGGATCCACCAATCCTAATTTGGATTTGAAAACAAATGATTGTGACTAAAGCAGTAAAGAAACTATGATTAAAGTGAGCAGATGCGGCTGATAATGCAAAGTTTTGCTATCATCAGAATATAATTAACGAGTCATAATCGGACAAAGCAAATTAGGAGAACAAAAACAACCGCGTACGGCGTATGGAATTCACATCCTCTGAGATATCTCATATTTTGCGTGACTTTCTGGAAAATCTCAACCGTTGCAATAGGTTCTGCGCGAATCTCAAAGCTCAAATATTACTGGTCCCTACGTCACGCAAAATATGAGATATCTCAGAGGATACGCACTCATCTATTTGCACGAGTTTAAGTGTTTTATCTAATCAAATTAGGCCAGGGCTTTTTTGTCTTTTGCCCCTCTAGTATCACTATCACACGCTTGTTTTTTTGTTTTTGCGTTGGGATACCGTGCCACCTGGCAGTAAGAAAATGCTTTGGAAAATAATTGAATGTCCAAGTGCTTCCCCCTTAAACTAGTTATTAGTTGAAGAGAACTAAGGAACACGTGTCTCTGCTTTTGGTTTTGCATTGTTAGTTATTCTATTTGTCATTATATTTCGTGTTCACAAAAAGAACGCTTTAGTTCAACTGTTTAAGAAGGTGAAGTACATTTTTTTTCTCTTAAAACAATATTGATATCTAAGAACTAAAATTAAGTTGTAAAAAATTTCTTTAGTAATTAAATAAAAATTGTATTCCAACTTGGACTAAAGTTCACTTGACAATAATTCTATTTATTGAAAGCTAGTATATAAAATTTCAAGGAAGGCATATTCAACAATTATTTTATGCTTGCTTATACACAATTGATTTAGTGTTCCAATTATGTTTCACATTTTTTTATTTTAACTGAAACAATCAATCTAAATAACTCAACATAATCTTCATGTTCAAATTATGTTCGGAGACCAAATTTATATATATTTTAAAATTATTTAATATTTATTTAGATAGATACAATAATGCCATTTTACAGAAGATATGGATCATCCAAAAATGATTTTTACCAATCTAAATAAGAGGAGGTTCGTATGCCTTCAAATTTGTATCTTCATTATGCTTCTACTTTTAAAATTTTAATAACTGAAAATTTAAAACGTAAGAAGTGATAATTTGTTATGTGCATGTAGAGAAAATAATGTAAATCACATCTAATGGTTTTATTTTGATCTGTAAACTTTAGAAAAAATATTAGAAATTTAAAAGATGGTTGCATGAACCCTCCTCTCTGAATAAATAGTAAAAGGTTTTCAAAAAAATATAAATTTAGTTTCCAAGTAAATTTTAATATGGAAATCATATGATTCATCACTTTTTTTTAACTTTAAAAACCAAAATAAAAATGTGGAGCACAAAAAAATGGTAGCATTTGAGCTCTCCTCAATATAATTTTTATTTGCTTATAATAGATAAAACAACTGAATTATGAAAGGAGGATCATACAAATAGTTGACTCCATCTCAAAGATACAAGACAAGGGAGTAGGGACAATGGCTATTTCTCTCTCTATAGTATTTTTTTTTGGGTAAAAATTGAAGATCAAGTCATTTAACTATTTAATATCTATAAGTTATATTTTTTCATTTAAATTTTGAACATGAAATTTTTCACATGGAAAACAATCATACAATATTTGTTACCAGATCAAAGACCGATTATTTTTTCTTTATGATATTTTGAAACGACAATTTTTGCAATGGCGAACGGGATTAATTTAAATAGCCATCATTAGAAGCACGCATGGTTAATTTGCATTATTTGGTGAAATTGATTTTTCCAATATTTCACATAGTTTTCTTTAATTAGTGTGTGTTTTTTCAAAGAAGAATTTGAGCTTTATTTATATACATGTTGTGTTTAAATATAATATATTAATTTATTTATTTACTGTTTATTTGAGCTTGTATTATATAAATTATCATTATATTAGATTAAATAATAAGGATAGAATATAAATAAAGTTTAATTTTAACAGGTGCAATTTAATTAAACTTATCTGCTGTACTAGTTGAAACATAGAACCAAAAACCACCAGAGTAGTAAATATATTCATAATTTTTCACAAATTTATTTTCTGGTTATTTTTACTTTGCATGCTTTACTCGTTATTCTAATACTCACCTTTGATGATATCTCATATATATCTTCAATTTGATTAATTTATCTTGACCGTTCAGTTTGAGTAATTACAAACCCATTAAACTATTGCCAGCAAATTTATCAAAAGCCAGTAGGCCCAACAAATGTGGAGAAAGCTTTCTTTTGTGTGTGTGTGTGTGTGTTTTTTTTTTTTTTTTTGAAGGCCAGAGAACAATTGAAATTTAATTCAAGTCCAATTTTAGACACTAGTTATACATCGCTCCAAAAGGGTTTATAAGAACACAATTTTTTTTAGTTTTAAAAACTAAAAAATCAAATTAGGGATTTTTTTTGGTATTCCATAGATGAGATTGAACCAATGATTGGTTCCATTAAAGTATTCACAGAGATTGAATCAATGGTTCGATTTTCAGTAGTTTGTATAAGTTACAGTGTGTTCTTCTCATCGAAAATTTAAAAACTATAATGATCGAACTATTAATTGAGTTGTGAAATCTGCCAGTCCGCTCCGTTCTTTCCTTTTCGCTCCTCCACCCGAGCTCCCATTAGATAGAGACTAATAGAACCGAACTAATGGTATCGTCCTACTAATTTTCACAATTACCAACCAACTATTACACAGTGTGAAAAATCAGCAAAAAAACCGTTGACCTCTTTCCAATAGAGCAAATTATTAGTTCCATCCCACCTATATATATATATATATATCGAAAAAAAAAGTGTAATGGTGACAAATTGATTTTTAATTTCTAAAAATAATATAGAAGTTGCAAAGAACAGGGTTAGAGATTTGTATGATACCGCAAGATGCTCCATGCTATCTTATAAACCGTTGCAAAGAACAGGCCTAATTGAGCCCATCCGATATCTTATTTTGGGTTTTATTGCATAATACATTTAGAAAAATAATTCATCAAAATTTGGGCTGAGGAAATAGTCCGGTCCAGTGACCTCTTGTGGGTTTGATTGATACATCTAGGGGTGTTCAAATAACAATCGTTAAATAATTTAAAGTTTTTTTTTTTCAAAAATAGATAAATTTTTTTATAAATTAAATGTACTAGAAGGATCACAGTATTTTCTGTATTACCTAGAAGTGACTTTTGAACCGGGATCAATAACTCAGAATTCAAGCATTTTTATTTTTTTCCAATAGCACATAAAGAAATATATTAAATTTTCTTTCAGCCGCGAAAAATCCAGTCCGAAAAATATTGATCCGAGTTATTTGTTAGTATTTCTAATAAATCAAATTATACTAATTTTATCTATTTTCAAAGAAATATATTCAGTATTTCTAATATTTCAATAAAAAATAAAAAATTAAAAAATTTCTGTTTTGTTTAAAAAAAAAAAAAAACCAAAGCCGTGGAATTTTTCCAAGGTTTTGAATTGAAATTCAAAGCCATGAAAAAATTTCACGGCTTGGACATTTTTATAACTTTTTCAAAATTTTGATTATTATTATTAAAATATTTTATTAATTGAGTATTTTTAAAAATGTCGGGCAATTGATATTTCACAAAGAATGTTTTTTTTTTCATATTTAAAAGTGGCAAGTCACTGTTTTATTGGAAACAAAATAGTTCATACAAAACTGATAAAAAGCCTCAAAATGTGAGGCACCTAAAGGATATCTAAAATTAATGTCATAAAGCATACAAGGCAAAATATATTCCCAAAACATATTGTCATAATAATTAAGTAACAAACACTAAGACAAAATAATTACAAGATAAAGCACAAACAAAGCACATAGTAATACAGACTAATTATCTCTAACAATAAAACGAGAAGTAAAGGCACTAGCAAAAGAAAAACTCAAATCAGCCATAAAAGCAACATCAATAGCATTATACCCAGTATAGTCTCTAAGATAATCAGAAAAATTAGAGCCCTCGAGACCAAGACATGGATCATCCTCTGATTGGCTATTTGCCCTTTCCTGAGTATCTGAATCCGACAGGATAATAATGTTGCCTGCCTGAGTTAAATGAGTAACATCATCTATACTTTCACATGTTTAATTCAGTTTATCTCTCTCTTTTTTTTTAATAGGATGGTTCTTATATCATATTTTGTTTTCTTTTTAAAAAAAATATTGTGTTTGATATATTTAAGATGCAATGCAATTCTTAAAGTAATATAACTTTTTTTTACTACTGAAATTAATATTGGGCACGGTTAATTGTGTTGTTTAAGATAGACTGTCATCTTTATCTCAAAGAAAAAAAAAAGTATTACCAGAATCATTGGAGCTTTAAAACATCAAATGCGTGTTTTCAATTGTACAAAAATCATTAAAAAAATAAAAAGTCTCAAGCGAATTTAATTGCACGGTTCAAATTAATTATAATTGTATTATCTATTGTTTGGACCAATTCTTTATTAATAAAAAATTAAACTTGATCAAAATTATTAAAACGTGTGAAATTGGATAGGAACTGTTCAATGAAATCCGTACAAGTGAAGAAGAGCTGAATGCATCAATATTATATTTGTTCAATTCCACATGTTGAGTCCACTCATGATTAAAAACATAAAGAAATATTATTATTCATGACAGATTTGATCAGGTATTCAGGTGTTGACAATTTATCCAAAGAGCATGTTATATGAATTCGTATCACCTAAGGTAACAGAATATTTATGTTTGGATCCAGACCGTTCAATTAGAATCTGCACGAATATTAAAGTAGCACCGTGTCTTTCTTCTTAGACCAAATTGGCCCAAATTTCAATCGGACGGTCCGAATCTAAACAGAAATATTATGTTACCTCAGAGGTATGGATTCGGGGTTATATGGCCTTTACGGCTTCACATAAGATCAAACTTAAATTTTTCATTAAATTATTATATGATCGATTACAATTTACAAAAAAATGATGTCATGGCCTATATCATTTTAAGCAGCCAATTGCGGTTGTGAGTTGACTTGGACCTTTCATACATATTCAAAACGTACCTGAGCTTGCAGAGCGATCGATCTCAAGACGAAATACTGAATTGATTTTAGTTATTTTTTCTTTAGAAAGAGTTTGTATTCTCGACGGTACTCCCCATATATTTTAAACGGTATCCATAGATTAAACAAGTTACAAAAGTACCCTTCTTAATTACAGTGTTTTCTTTAAACAAATTACACAAGTACGGTTATGATATAAAATCAAAAATATAAATAGCTAGAGTTATGTTTTATTCCAATTTAATTAGGAGATGGGCATCTACGTACCGCAAGAATGATCTGTTACTATCTGCAAAGACATAAAGTGATTATTATCAAAGATAATCCGATAAAAAAATGTTATTTTAATTTTGAGAATATTGTTATTACCAATGAAATGAAAGTATCTGCGACTATCAACAATAAAAATCAATTTTACTCTGATGATATCAAAATTTGTTTGATACGTTGTTGTCTAAGTTGTCTTATCCGCATCGAAATCTTGATACAACATAGACAGTTTAAATTGAACATCGAATAAATTTTGGTCTGACACGAAGCTTGAGTACGTCCAGATCTTCTAAGGTTACTTGATTAATATTAAGTTTGATCCGGATGCATGGTCCTATCAAAATCTAGACCAATCTGATCCGAGATGATATAATGCATGAGGGCTCCTTAATATCCATGCCAAAGTATATCAGATGGTCTCGTCGTGAACTAGTGAATGAAAAAGTGACGTGATGTGATTAATTACAGTGACTTGATCATGCACGTCACGTGATCAAAAAATTATTTTTACGTGATGTGACTAAAATAGTAAAGGATAGTCATATCACGTAAATAGTTACGTCATACGTGATCAAGTCGTGACAACACGTGATGTAATTAATCATATTTAATTATTGCTTTCAAGTTTGAAATTAATTTTTTAATATATATATATATATAGAGAGAGAGAGAGAGAGTAAGACTACGCTACTTGGTGAATTAAAGTGGGTGTTTTATTTTGCGCTCATATCTCTAGTTTTGAAATCCAAATAGTCAATCCAAACCGTTAGATGTTTAATCTATATTAAAATGTGCTTGGAGACCAAATTTTATATTTTGTGGAATTTTTTTATTATTTATTAAGATGGTTTGAAAATTGCTGTTTTTATTAAAATTCTGCACCATTAAAAAACAGCGATTTTCAAACCATCTTAATAAATAGTAAAAAAATTTCAAAAAATTTAAAATTTGGTCTCTAAACACATTTTAATATAGATTAAACATCTAACGGTTTGGATCGGCTATTTTGAACTTTGAAACTAGAGATATAAGCGCGAATTAAAACACCCTATTAATTCACGAAGTAGTGTAGCCTTACTTGTACTAGATGAAATAATTCTAAGTCAAGATTTTTAAATTTGACTATCCACATCCCTCATGCTCATTAGATGCTCTCCTGTGTACAAGTGTACTACTATATATTAACGAAAAAGACATCTGAGATTTCCTTTGACAAACGTTGTAAACTAGTAAATAAAAGAAATCCATCGCATGCTTTGAAGAGGTCAAGATGACAGGATGTCAATCCAGCTGGTTTTATTAATATATCAAGAAGAACATGTAGAGCTGTCAAAATTCCAAGGGCAATTTTAATTCAATATATTCCAAACGCATAATGTTTTCAATGCTCATCAATGATATATTGATATGACCGAGTGACATGGATGTAGTAAATTGAAAAGTAGCTAGGAGTCTAGGAGAGAATACTGGTACAAGTAACACTGAATAGCGGTGATTTTTATTAATGTCCTTAAAAAAAGAAATTATAAATCTGCCTCCAACTTCGGTTTATTTTCAAAACTGCTCTAACATCTCAGGGCATGGGCGGTCCACTATTCTACCTAACTGTCCGGGGCAGGGGCGATCCACTAGAGACCTGACCGCCCCTCTGATGGGTGATCCACTATTTTTTTTTTTTAGGTCTTAGTATTTTTATTTAAATAATTAATTTTCATGTTTATGGTGTATACCAAAAAATAAGATATTTGATATATTTATAAGTGGTGTCGTAACTCTTTATAACTTTGATTTTATATGTGAGTTGAATATCACAAGTTCAAAAATAACACTAATTAAGGACTTGGCATTGATTCTTAATTTTATTTTATTCAAACATATACAAGAAAATATAGTTATATTTTCTTAATGATGTCAACCTTTTTTTAGAGAATAATTGGAGATTAAGAGAGAATAATTGGATTATTTGATTATTGTCAATATATACCATTTGATTATTGTATGTTTACCGTTCATAGAAAACTTAAACTGAATTTTTGAGAAACTAAACGATATTTTTTTGCAATTCTGATGCTGCAAATGCCCGAGAATTTTTTTCAAGGCAAAATATGGATCTATCTCTCTCTCTCTCTCCCCCCCCCCTCCAAAAAGTAGTCATACACGCAAATTCGACTTTCCTAGCCAAAGTTATGGCTGTTTAAAGTTTTTTCAAAAGCTGAACTTTGTAAATTCATAACTAACTATAGAAAAATTCAAATAAATTGAAATTTGTGTCAATTCTGTGTATTTTTTAATGCTCTACATGCTGGTATAAATCATTTTTGTAGTTTTATCCATATATCAGTCCAGACTTACTGATTTACCAGTAGATGTCAAATTTGATATTTTTAGTACATTGCACTATACCTGTGGCCTTTGCTTAGTTGCTGAGTATGGACTTGGTATCATACTAGAGATCAGTCTAGGATGCTTTGTGCATGAACAGAGATCTAATTTGAGGTTTAAACATATTTTAGTAGCTATAAACTATTGTTTTAGTATCATAAATAAAGAGAAGAAGATCAAAGCTCCTAAATACCATTTAATCAATTTTTTTGAAATATCAACAAGCTGTCAGAGCTTGAAATTTTTTGAATCAATGCCAAGTTCTCTATTAGTGTTATCTTTAGACTTATGATATCCAACTCACAAATCAAATCAAAGTTATAAAGAGTTACGACATCACTCATAAGTATATTAAATGTCTTATTTTTTGGCATACACCATAAACAAGAAAACTAATTATTTAAATAAATATACTAAGACCTAAAAAAAATAGTGGACCGCCTAGCAGAGGGGCGGTCATGTTCGTAATGGACCGCCTCTGCTCCGGACGGTCGGGTAGAATAGTGGACCGCCCGTGCCCCGGCATTTGAGGCATTTTTGAAAAAAATACCAAAGTTGGGGGGCAGATTTGTAAAAACCTTTTTTTTTGGGTATTAATAAAAATCACCGAATAGCAGTATGGAAAGCATAATTAATGATGAGATGAAATCCGTAAAAAGGGAAATAAATATGCGACGATCCTAGGAATCCGTATCCTCTCATGTATTGCAGAGGATCACCTCACTTTATGGTTTGGAATTCGGATCACTATAGGGAGCTGTATTTTTGGGCTTTGAAATTCGTGCCAAGTTAAAAAGAACGGTCCAGATCTAGTAATTGTAAAAGAATTCCTTATCAGGTATTGGAGAGGGTGTGAATTCCGATCTTAGGGGGTTGTAGGGTCCTATATTTCAAATACAACTTTTTATTTTTTGAGTTGTACGAATCTACTTGTTTTTTATGCACGAATCTCAAAACTAATGGAAGATTGGATTTAGAATTTTAGGACCCTACAATCCCCTTAGGATCGTAGCAGATTTATTTCCCGAAAAAAGACCCAAGCTTGTCAAGAGGGCGGAACTATAATTTAAATGTTAGAAGTTAATATCGATCATTCGTTAAATTTATTTTATGCCAAGTTATTTCTTTATTTTAAAAGCTTTCTTTGATTGCTTACATAAAATTAAGAAAATAATCTAAACCATATTAATATTTTTTTTAAGTAATAATATCTCATTCGGATTTTAAACCTACAGTCTCTTGTACATATAATATTGTCTTTGTCACTCTCATTGATTCTTATATCATAATAATATTAATTTTGTTTTCTTTTTACAGATTACTCATACATATATTAGTCGTGATGATATAGAGGAACTAGTACCTACCAAAATAGAAATATCAATTAAACTCCTATATCCACCTCCAATTACTCGTTCAAAAAGTTTGCATGCACACACGTCGATCATTGGCTCATTATATCATACAACTCATCCAAATGCGGCTCTAACTCTGACATCCAAGCAACCACCTCATCAACTTCATCTTTTGCACCTGGTGCTTCAACCATAAAACCTCCATTTGCATTAATACAAACCTCCTCCTCAGATCGTCTTGATTGTGGTTTTATTGGCATTGCATTTTCTTTGTTGGCCTCTGATGGAGATGGTTCCTTCCCAGTTAATTTTTGTACAACCAACATAAAATTTGCTGCATCCGTCTCTACAAATATAGTCTCTAACTCTATGAATGTCACCTTGACTTTCTTATTTTCCTCTTGAGAATTCTCAGACATGTCGGAGAGAGAGAAAGAGAGAGAGAGAATTGGTTCTGGATTTGAAAATTCGTGTGTTTTGGGATTTGAAGTTATACATATATATATATACAGAGAGAAAGGAATCGACTGTTGACTTTTGATCTAGCTTCGAGGGGGACACTCAGAACAGAAGTCAAAAAAATGTTTTGCAATTGCTCCCATCGTCCCATGTAGTTTGGGAAAAATGGAACGGCGGAGCCGGTTCTGTCACGGAACGGCACGGCACGTGTTACTATTCTGTGCTGTGATTTGCGTGTCGCGTATTGTGACTACTCCTTGATATTTTGATCACGACACGACACACAAAATATCCGATCACGGCACGGTACGTAATCACGCGAGTTACGTGTAATTAGGACTGTTAGGTCTTAATTAAATGGTGAATTTTAAAGAAACTAACTTAAATTATGAAAAAATAGTTAAACGTGAGAAACGTGACTAGTTACGTTTGGACACTGCACGTAAATAGTCACGGCACGCGAGTCACGGTGTGACCATCCCTTTACATTTTGGTGACGACAATGATCACTATTCACTTGGTTACCATACAACACAAGATCAAAATCACGGCGTACTAATCACGACACGGCACGTTTTTTCCACTCTAGTCCCATGTGACCAAAACAAAGAATCTGAGTTTTTTTTTATTGCTTTTTCTGTGAAACTGTACCGGTTATGAGTCACTGACATATGGGTCCACCACTCCACTGATATATAATTTGTATAATTGGAACTGTGAATTTGTAATGGGACCTACTTTTCAGTGACTTGTAATTATATTAATTGGGTCGTTTCTATATAAGTTATTTAAATAACAGAAATTTAATTTGGATTTGAAACAAATGATTGTGACTAAAGCAACTATATATAATTAAAGTGAGCAGGTTCAGTTGATAATGCAAAGTTTTGCTATCATCAGAATATAACGAGCCATAATCGGACAAAGCAAAGCGGTAGTACGTAGTACCATGTCCATTTTAACATAACACTGGACAAAGTTAATTAGAAAAGATGGGGAAGAGAGTGTTTTTTCTAGTTTATATATGTATAATCTGAGAAAGTGTTTTTATAATTACTGGAGAAAGTGTTCGATCTAATCAAATAATTAGGCCAGGGATTTTTTTTGTCTTTTGCAGGTGTAGTATCTAGGGCTGTCAAAAAAGCTCGCGGCTCGTGGCTCGCCTTTAGCTCGCTCGCTAATAGCTCGCTCGGTAGTGGACCGAGCTGTTAACGAATCAGTTCGGCTCAGGCTCGGGCCCAAATAAACGAGCTGAGCCAGGGATCAGCTCGGACCGGGCCAGCTCGGCTCGTTAAGCTACAGTTAATTTAGGATTTAGTATCGTATAATTTTAAGTCCAGTCTCATTTTCAAAGACACAATTATACAAAATTGATGCATTTTTGGTCTGAGAATAAATGATATGGGCTTCAGTTGCTTGAAGATGTATCTGGACAATTTCTTAAATTTTTTGAATGAGTTTTCTTATTTTTATATTTTTGAATTTGTATAATGACAGTCCAATAAAGTCTAGTGAGCTAGCTCGTCAGTTTGCGAGTTAGTTCGGGCTGGCTTGTCACGAGCGAGCCAGGAGTTTTTGACTCGAGTGACCTAGATCTAGCTCGCTCGGTCTAAACTCGGGCCAAAATAAATTAGCCGAGCTAAAGCCCAGTTCGACCCGAGCCAGCTCGTTAGCTTGTGAACGTTGTTTTGCTGCGTTGGGATACCATGCCACCTGGCAGTAAGAAAATGCTTAGGAAAATCACTTATGAATGTCCAGGTGGCAGGTGCTTCCCCCTTAGATTAGTCATTGCTTGAACAGAAACTTAAAACCTGTTAGTTTCACTTTCACATTTTACACCTTGTTGATTTGGATGGAGAGAGAGTAGAGGAAGCGAGGGAATGGAAAAAAGAAAAAAAACTTTTCATCGAATTGTATTTAGTTGACAAAATTATGTTGGATGTGAAAGGTACACAAGATGAAAGATTTAACCTTGTGTCATTGTAATTAATATAATCGATTTTTCTTAGAAATTGAGGTGTAATGGATGTGAAGAATTTTTTTTGCAAATATGTTTAAAAAAAATAACACAAATAACCAATCATATGCCTTATCTATATAATTCTCATACAAGTTTTTTCTCATAATCTTACAATAGCCATCAAATTTTTCATTAACCTTCTAAATTTTAATCAATGAAACAATAAATAAGGCAGAAAAAAAGATAAATTTATTTTTTTCATTAATCATTCAAACACAAAGCAGCTGAATACGTTAATCTTTCTTTCTATTCCATTGCATTCTCTTCTATTCTTCAGTTCCTCTACTCTTCATCCAAACATGATGTCAAGGGACACGTGTCTGGTTTTGGTCATTGCATTGTTAGTTAATGTATTTGTCTTTATATTTCGTGTAAACAAAAAGAATGCTTTAGTTGAACTGTTTAAGAAGGTCAAATACACTTTTTTCTCTTAAAACAATATTGATATCTAAGAACTAAAATTAAGTTTTATAAAATTTCTTTAGTACTTAAATAAAAAATTTATTCCAGCTTGGACTAAAGTTCACTAGACATTAATTCTATTAATTGAAAGTTAGTATATAAAATTTTCTTCAGGAATGCATATTCAAAAATTATTATGCTTGCTTATACACAGAGGAGGACAGTTCGATTTTGTTTTTATTTGTATCAAGAGCTTGCACAAATATATCAATGTGGATAAATTTTAGACGTTAATTTTTTAATTTATTGGTTTATATAAAATCAAAATCAAAAAGTGATAATTTTTTATGTGCATATAGAAAAAATAATATAGATTACATCTAACGGTTTTATTTTGATATGTAAACTTTAGAAAATATTAGAAAATTAAAATGTGGATGCATTATGGAGGCAAAAAATAAATACAGGCCTTTGAACCAAAAATTTTATTTCTTGCATAAAAAAAGAGAGAAATTAGAACACCCTCATTTCTAGATAATTTCATATTTATTCAGGCTGCAAAGCTAATCTACAGATGAAGTCCGCACAAATAATCTACAGTCGCAGACTGAGGTCTGCAGATTGAATTTTTGGCCCCAAATATATATATATATATATATATATATATATATATATATATATATGAACATACTAGCATGCTATGCGTAGCATAGAGGGCATCCATGCAACAGCTCAATATTCGACTTTTCAAAATTCTAACGGTCGATCCGAACCGTTCATCTTGTTATTCATATTAATATGTGTTTGGAGACCAAATTTCATATTTTTTGGAATTTTTTTACTATTTTTTTAGATTTATTGAAAATCGCTATTTTTTATGGTCCAGATTTGCTGAAAACAGCGATTTTCAATAAATCTAAAAATATAGTAAACAAATTTCAAAAAATGTAAAATTTGGTCTCCAAACACATATTAATATGGAGAAAAAGATGAACGGTTCGGATCGACCGTTAGGATTTTAAAAAGTCGAATATTGAGTCATTGCACGAAGGCCCTCTATGCTACGCATAGTATGCTAGCATATTCCTATATATATATATTTATGAGGTTAGCTACTCTACTTACATAAGTATATGATGGTATATGTTTATAAGTTATTTTTTCGTTTTTAAAATCTGAAAAGTCGATCTGAACCGTTAGATGTGATCTCTATATTGAAATGTGCTTGGAGACCAAATTTTATATTTTTCTGAATTTTTTTACTATATATTAAGCCATTTTGAAAATCGCTAATCCAAAGGTGACTTAACAAAACAGTAAAAATCAGAAGCTACCGTTGGATCAGCGATTTTCAAAGTGGCTTAATAAATAGTAAAAAAATTCAGAAAAATGTAAAATTTGGTCTCCAAACACATTTCAATATAGAGATCACATCTAACGGATCAGATTGACTTTTTTAATTTTGAAAACTAAAAAATAACTTATGAGCATATATCCTCACATGTTTTAGCTAATCTCTATATTTATATAATATTTATTTAAAAAAAAAATTGAGGCTCAAACAAAACGGTTCGTTTGAGATATCTGAGAAAGCACGAATTCCAAGAAAAAAAGGAAAAAGTAAATCGAATTACAAAACTTTGCCGCTTTTGATTTCTATGAGAAATCTCAAATGACGCGAACTCGAAGAAAAAAAAAAGTAAAACCGGGGCCGTATATTTCATTTGTGGATTCCAGTCTAAAGCTGCAGATTTTGCGAAATAGTGCATTGGAATTATCTCCGGGAATCAAATATCGGTCCGCTCGTGATCCGTATTTGATCGGACCGGATTCGTATTCAGTTTTGGAACGGATACATGGATAACTTGGGTGGGGAATGGGGATTAAAATGGACCGGAATTAGTTTTTCGGAAAAAATAACCCGTGATAATTCGGATCATGTGAAATCCGTAACTGTCTGGACTGAACTGCATATCCGTCGAACTCCCGCCAGAATCTGTTCGGACCGAACTCCTACCCGTCTACCCCATACTCGCCTATTCATACCCGACTATTCGTACCTGACTATCCGTACCCACTAATCTGTACTCAGACATTATGGAGGCACAAAAAATAAAGGCATTTGAACCCTCCTATGTATGTATACATAACAATCTGATTTTACTGGCATGCAATAAAAATAATATATATCATAATGAATAAAACAAACTATTTTGCCTGTTAATTAAGTCAGAAATTTAATGAAGAACAATTAATCCTAGACATTCTCAGTTAATAGCTATATATCATATAGGTTTGGTCCTACTGAAGCACATTTAAGCACAATTTTGGTTAGTTATCAGTTTTTGTACTGAAGTAGGTTCAGTCATTTAGTATATATATACAAATGATAACCTCAATCGATCCGATGTGACCTCAGTGCGGACGACTAATTAATCTTATGAGTCGCCACCCCGTATATTTAACTAATTATTAATGATCAATACAACACATGTCACTACAACAAAAAGATTCATCTGTGATCGGTATTTGGGATCAGTCCAGTCATCGGACGCAGAAAACCTCCAAAAAACAAAAACAAAAACAAAAAAGAGCGGGAACGGATTTGGCCCATAGCCTTTTGGGACCGGTGCCCACACCTTCTGGGACCGATTTGGTCCGGTCCCAGAAGGGTCCCCTGAAATACCACCCTCCTCTTCTCCTCTCCCACATTTTGTATTAGGTTCTCCGAAGAGAAGAGAAGAGAAGAGAAAAAAAAAAAAGGAAAAAAAAAAAAAACAGAGAGAGAAAAAGATCGGCGCCACCTCCTCTCCGTTTGACCATCGACGCACGCCTTTCCGCTTATGAAATATGAAACCATATATAATTAAAATTATTTTTACTAATCAAAGAATCAAACTCGACAGATACAGATTTTGCATTAAATACATGCAGGATATAATTTTAAAGATTGTAAATCGATCGTCTCCATCAAAATACTTGACCTAGCTAATAAACATGGTTAATTAACAACTGCTTCAGGTTGCAGTTAGTAATAATTAATTTACATATCAACTATGACCTCTTATTCAAACTTAGACCCTCATGTCTAGTCAAGTTATTACAAAAAATTAGCTGCCTCTACTGCAAGAAAGAGAAACACATGTTTAGGTGTTGAACAGCTGCTTGAAGTCTACCAGGTAAAATCTGATCGTTCGGTAATTTGTTTTTTTACCTAATTAGAATTTTATAAAATAGAAATTATACTAGTGTTATTCGTAAAGCTAGCTGGATGGTTTTATTGTGAAAATATACTGGTGAAGGTAAAAAATATTAAATTATTTTGTCCTTCCAAGCAATTAGCATTCATTTCTGTATACATCATACAGCGAATATATATACACGAATAATTTAGTTAGTTTAATTAATTAGTATCGAATTCAATGATAATTAATAACTCTTAAATCTTCTCTGTAGTATATGCTCTAGCAAAAGATGAATCAAAACAAACCCAAATTTCATAATATGATCATTGTAAAAAAAAAAAAAAAAACCACGGACCCAGACCCGTGCTACGACCCGGGCGTGAGCCGGGCCAGGTAAGGGTTTTCAAAACTCAACTCGTGCCCGCCTACCTGACCTATCCGTGCCCGTGCCAATCTCCCGCCAGCCCGGGATTGATCCGTACTCGTCCGGTACGTCCGACCCTTTTTTTTTTTGAAGAAAAATATGGGTCTAGCCCGTATTTAATTGAAATGGAGTCTGTTACATGGGTTATGTAACTACATCATAGTAAAATAAAGGGTTACTCAAAACAGATTGAGTAGTGAGGATACAAAACAGTAAAAAACAGAAAGTAAGAAATGAAAAATGAGAGGGTAAAAAAAGTAAAAGTTGCATAAGATAGTAAAGAATGTTGATTTGCGACTTGGACAATTACTCGCTGTATGTAAGTGTTCTTCTCGTTCTTCCTTCTGATGTGTATTGTAGCTGGCATAATATTTCCTGTTTGCTATCTTTAGTTTCTTTGCTTTCCTCCGTGAAAGTCCTGCCATACCGTTCCCTCCATATTCAAAATTGCGCTATCAATATTATGCTCTTCTGGTTCTTGGTGGTGTTGCTATCTGTTAGTCTTTCAATTTGTGTGACAATGTCCATTGGCGGCATTTGTTCTGGTAATTCATTTCTCAATTGAAAATATACTAATTTCGAATGAATGCATTCATCTAGCATATGTTTGATCGATTCACTCTGTGCCTTGCATAAAACACATTTGTTAACTATTGACCAACCTCTCTTATTGAGATTGTCAATTGTAAACAGCTTGTTTAGTAGCATCAACCACCCGAATATTTTAATTCTAGGTGGTACGTCTAATTTCCATATTTTACTTGCCTTGTTTAGAATTCGCGGATTGCTTTTCATTGCTCTGTAACCGGTCTTTACTGTGTAGTTTCCAAATTCGTTCCATGTCCAAGTTATATCATCTTGAGATAACGAGTTTAAAGTTAGACCCGTTAGCAAATTCTTTAGCTTTTTCAGTTCCTCTTGTGTGTTGTCAGGTAGTCCGATTATGAAGAGCAAGTCTATTGGGGCATCAGTGCAAGCTTGCTTGAGTGTTATGTCTGTGTCAAGGGCATAGGTGTATAAGGTTGGAAATTGCGCACATAGAGTGATCCCTCTCCAATTGTTATCCCAGAACCTAATTGTTTCTCCATTTCCGGGTGGTGTGTGAAAGCAAATTTGTAGAATTGTATGGAGTTTCTCATTGCAGTGTTGAAAATTGGACAGCCCGATAACCCATTACGGCCGATGTTTTGCATCAGCAGTGGCTTGCATAATGTGATGTGTGGCTTTCTCCACTGCCAATACCATTTCATTAGAAGTACTTGGTTGAAAGTTGCTAAATCCATGATTCCTAGGCCGCCAAATTCCTTTGGAGTACCTACTAAGGTCCAATTTGCCGGATTCATTTTTTTTTGTGGCAGAGGGGACGCCCCATGCCAAAGAAAAGACCTCCTTATTTTGTCAATATCTTTAATCACTCAATCCGATAGTTTCAAGCATGACATGAAATAAGTCGGTAGTGAAGACAACACTGAGTTAATCAGAACTATCATCCCTGCAATTGATAAGTGCTTGGCTGCCCAACCACTTAGTCTCTTGTTCATTCTTTGAATTAAGGTTAGGTAGGCACTTCTTGATAATTTCTTGTTTGATAGAGGTAAACCTAAGTATGTGAAGGGTAGAGTTGTCAATTTACATTTTAAGATATT
The DNA here is from genome assembly GCA_964058845.1 of Carex sylvatica. Taxonomy (NCBI): domain Eukaryota; kingdom Viridiplantae; phylum Streptophyta; class Magnoliopsida; order Poales; family Cyperaceae; genus Carex; species Carex sylvatica. Next base: position 20,987 of record CAXKVR010000631.1, read on the forward strand.
TGCTAGCTCTCGATGAAATGCATGTGTGTCCATGGTGATCAAAAGTTCCGACTTGGTCAGATTGATTGATAGACCATGCCACCTGGCAGTAAAAAAATGCTTAGGAAAATCACTGATGAATGTCCAGGTGGCAGATGCTTCCCCCTTAAAATAGTTATTACTTGAAGAGGAACTTAATTAAAACCTGTTAGTTTCACATTTTATGGGACACGTGTCTGGTTTTGGTCGTTGAATTGTTAGTTATTGTATTTGTCATTATATTTGTCGTTTTGGTGGCATTTGAGCTCTCTTCAATATAGTTGTTATTTACATATAATAGATAAAACAACTGAATTGTGAGAGGAGGATTCATACAAACAGTTGACTACATCTCAAGAATACAAGACCAGGGATGACGATTATTTTTCTCTTTATAATATTTCTTTTTATTTAAATATTTCTTTTTATTTAAAGTGAAATTTAGAATTAAGATATTTAAATATTTAATATCTATTTAATATTGTTCCATTCGAATTTTGAACCTGTAATCTTTTACACAGAGAGCAATTTTTGCAACGGGCTTGAGACAGAAATTTTTTCTAAACCGTCTTTATATGCTTAAATAGCCGTCATTAGAAGCATGCATAGATTTCTTTAATTAGTGTGTGTTTTTTCAAAGAAGAATTTCAGCTTTATTTACATGTTGTGTTTAAATATAATATATTAATTTATTTATTTACTGTTTATTTGACCTTAGATTATATAAATTATCATTATATTAGATAATTACTTTTTAGTTTAATTAATAAGAATAGAATATAAATAAAATTTAATTTTAACAGGTGCGATTTAATTAAACTTATCTGCTACACTAGTTGAAACATAGAACCAAAAATCACAAGAGGAGTACATATATTCATAATTTTTCACAAATTTATTTTCTGGTTATTTTTACTATGTATGCTTTACTCGTTACTCTAATACTCACCTTTGATGATATCTCATATATATCTTCAATTTGATTAATTGATCTTGACCGTTCAATTTGAGTAATTACAAAACCCATTAAACTATTGCCAGCAAATTTGAGCTTTTTTTTTTTTTTTTTTTGAAGGCCAGTGAGCATGAAAGCCTTGTTGTTAAAAGCATGTCCCTTAAAACCCAATTGAAATTTAATGCAAGTCCAATTTTCACTAGTCATAAACCGGTCCAAAAGGGTTTATACGAAGACATAAACAACACAATTTCTTTTAGTTTTAAGAACTAAAAAAAGCAAATTAGGAATATTTGTTGGTATCCCACAGAGGAGACTGATTTGAAGTAATTTCTGAACTACTGATTGGGTTCCAACTAAATCTCGTTTCCGCTCTTCCACCCAGGCCTCCTGATATCATCTCACTAATTTTCACAATTACCAACCAACTATTACACAGTGTGAAAAATCAGAAAAAAAAACCGTTGACCTCTTTCCAATAGAGCAAATTATTAGTTCCATCCCATCTATATATATATATCGAAAAATATATATATATATTGAAGAAAAGTTGCAAAGAACAGGGCTAGATGCTCCTCCGTGCTACCATTGTACGGGCCTAATTGAGCCCATCCGATAATCTTATTTTGGGTTTTATTTGCAGGTAATACACTTAGAAAAAAATTCGTCAAAATTTGGGCTGGAGAAATAGTCTGGTCTAGTCACCTCTTGTGGGTTTCATACATCTATCCAAGGGGGAAAACGGAGCGGATACATAGTAGCTAATAGTAATAAAATTATATTCATATTTTTTTTATTTTTTTAATACAGATACAGAGCAGATATCAGATGTATACAACGTATACGTATACAAATTTTGATCAAATAGGATAGGATATTTATAAATATGATATAAAATATTAAAATTTGTAATATTTATATAATTATAACAGTGAATACTATAAATTTTTTATACCATATATTAAAATATATGCTATATATCTACTATGCGGATACGGATAATTGAAATGTAAAATCATATCAATATTCTTATTCGCACGAATAATTGAATATCGGATATCCATATCTAAGTTTTTCAAATACAAATCGGATATTATCCATACCGTTTTCACCCCCTATCTCTCCTTCAAAGTTCAAATAAATCGGTTCGGAGTTTCAGAATAAAGTTATGTTTTGTTTGGTTTTTATCAGTATTTAAAGTGTTTTTAAATCTTGACCATAATCCTTTTTATCGGCGTTACTAATCAGTAATTACATAAAAGCAAATGAGCCAACTTCGTTTAGCTATGATCTTAATTTGCAGTCTTAAATTAAAAAAGCAATTGATATTTTACAAAGAATGTTAAATCTTCAAACTTTAACTATAACACATCATCTGTACTTTCACATGTTTTATCTATTCTTCTTTTTATTTAATTAGGATGGTTCTTATACATCATACTTTGTTTTCTTATTTAAAAAAATATTGTGTTTGATATGTACGTTTAAGATGCAATGTAACTCTTAATTAAAGCAATATAACTTTTTTTATTTTTCTGCTGAAATTAATATTGGGCACGGCTAATTTTATGCGTCTGCAATGTTTGAAAATGATATTTAGTTTTGCCTTAATTTTCATTACATACTGCGCACGGCTAATTTTGTCTTAATTTTCTTCTTTTTTTAAATTGTTATTTTAATTATCATTTTTTCTTCACTAAATATTTTTGTCAGAGCAAATCTTGAGTAACAACTTTACAGTCCGATGACTGAGATTTTATTTTATTTAACGTAAAATACTTATAACCTCATATCATACATTAATAGTCGATTAATTGTTGCATATATTGAATAGAACCGATTTTTGGTTTAGTTGCAAATGCAATATTTTTTATGTGAGAAGTTGGCAGTTCAAAATCTAGATGAGAGATTTTTTTTATGAGCATTAATTAGAACTTGGAAAGATAGACTTTCATCTTTATCTCAAAGAAATAAATAAATTGTATTATCAGAATCACTAGAGCTTTAAATTAAACACGAAATGCATGTTCTCTTCAATTCAATTGTACAGAAATCATTAAAAAGTCTCAAACGAATTTAATTGTTCGGTTCAAATTAATTGTAGTTGTATATCTATTGTTTTGACCAACTTTATTAATAAAAGTTTTAACTTGATTAAAATTATTAAAACGGGTGAAATTGGATAGGAACTGTTCAATGAAATCGGTACAAGTGAAGAAGAGCTGAATGAATCAATATTATATTTGTTCAATTCCACATCTTTACTCCACTCATGTTTCAAAAACATAAAGAAATATTATTATTTATGACAGATTTGATCAGGTATTCAGGTGTTGACAATTTATCCAAAGAGTATGTTATATGAATTCGTATTCCCTAAGGTGACAGAATATTTATGTTTGGATCCAGACCGTTCAATTAGAATTTGCACGAATATTAAAGTAATATTGCCTTTACGGTTATGATATAAAATCAAAAATCTGTCACCATCTGGCGAAACAAAAAAATTATTGTTAAAAGTAACCTGATAGAAATTATTATTTTTAAAAATATTGCTATTACATCAATTCGCGATGATATCGATAGTAAAAAAAACACTTTACCCCGATGATATCAAAATTTGTTTGTCTTATCCGCTTAGTCTAAGCTGGTTGTCTTATCCGCATTAAAATCTTAATTATGTTGTGAATCTAAATCGTCTACATAAACCTTGATACAACATAGACGGCTTAAACTAAACATCGGATATATTTTGATCTGACACAAAACCTGAGTCCAGGTTCTAAGGTAACTTGATCAATATTAAGTTTGATCCGGATCGATGATCTGATCAAAATCTAGATCAATCTAGTTTGATCAATATCTGGACCAATCTGATATATTCAAGATGAAATAATGCATGAGGGTTCTTTAATATCCGTGCCAAAATATATCGAACGGTCTAAATCTAAACTCGACGTGAACTAGTGAATGAAAAACGTGACGTGATGTGATAAATATGTCGTGATTTGGTCATATCACGTGACCAAAATTTATTTTACTTGACATAACTAAAATAGTAAAGGACAGTCATGTCATGCGAATAGTCACGTCATGTCAGCACGCGTGATCACGCCATGATAACACATGATGTGATTAATCATGTTAAATTATTGTTTTTAAATTTAAAATTAGTTTAAAGAAGATAATAATAAAATATATCAAATAATAATAAGTATTACAAAATAAATTATAATTAAGAAATAATGTTGAAAAAATTAAAATTAAAATATAAAAGACAGTCACATCACGCATCACGCAAATTATGTGCGTCACGTGATCGACAAGTAACATGAAAGAACATTGTAGTGCAGTGTATAAAAGACAGTCACATCACGAATCACGCAAATTATGTGCATCACGTGATCGACACGTAACATGAAAGAACATTGTAGTGCAGTGTATAAAAGACAGTCACATCACGCATCACACAAATTATGTGCGTCACGTGATCGACACATAACATGAAAGAACATTGTAGTATGCACTGCACTACACAGAACCTCATGGATCTCTCATTCTAGTATACACTGCACTTAGCTGCACATTGTACAGTGCTGCTCAAAGCAGATGACATGGATGATGGATCCACGTATATATTGTACTAGAACTAGCTAGTACACTAAACACCTATACACCATGCACAACAGCACAAGCATACAAAGCGCCTCTATCAGCGGCTGATGCCTTATATTATAGCTAGGCCTAGCTTGGCTCGTTATCCCAGTCCCACTTCAGTCTTCATTTCACATGATGTTATACATTAATCACCGTTTTGGATATATCGACAAACTGCCACAGTTAACGGCCCCAACTTGATTCAATTTATGATTCAGGTTTGACATTCTGCTGCCTAAGCACAACACCTCTCGATCGGCTTCTCCACTGCCACGTATTTCTTTTCTTTCCTCCTATAATTTTATTTTTATTTGTTTTTCTCTGTTAATTCTGCTCAAAACTGTACACCCTAGCTAGCTAGTCAATGCAATAGATGGTAAATTACAAGTATTATCTGACCTTTTCTGAGTTGTACCAAACGAATTATATATTAATTAATTCTCAGTGAAAACATTTTTCCAATCAGCAAATTTCAATTCTAATTCATTTCTATTAAAGTCATATCTATTAAATTGAATTGAAATTTTGTACTTGCATGTTGTGATTCCGATACCGAGCAGATCGAAAGCGCATATATTGCGCGCTCGAATATATATATAATTATGTTCCTGAATTTAAAGGCTGAAATTATAAGAAAACTTAAGATAAAACGAAAAACTATAAAGTAGACTTGTAAACCCTCATGCATGATATACACATATACATATATACATATATACATATATACATACATATATACACACATATATATACACATATCTCATGCGCGCATCATATTAATTAAAAATAAAAAGAATAAGCTCTTAAAGCGACGCGTGTCCCTCATATATATTGACATGCATGGACCCTGGAAATTAAAAAATAATTGTCAAATCCGTATCATATATTGATTGCTGCCGATTAAATGACTAGTTTGGAATATAGTGCAAATGATGTCTCCATGCATGTACCCGGATGCAGTAGGTGGCATGGCAACATTCTTCAAGTAATGTCACGTTCATTAATACTGAACATATATATATATATAATATACATCATGTGACCATGCAGACCGAATTTCGCAAGTCTAGATTTCGTGAACATATATATATATATATATATATTCTCAAATATTCTCATATTCTTAACAGTAAACAGATACAGGTTGTAACTCCCACAGAGTACGTAGTTAGAATTAAACGCCGCATTAGGTCATTAATTTATTATAATTCCTAGCTAGCTATTAGAATTTAGAATACTACATATTAACAAATGGAAATTAATAAGCACTTTTGGCCAGATAGATCTTAATTAGGTGGAAACAGGATGGGACACATGCATGTCCCCTCTCGATCGTCTAAAATAATAATATGCTTGTGAAAAAAAAAAAATATATATATATATATATATATGTAGTTAGGAGTGTTCAAACGGTTCGGTTTAATCGGTTTTGGACCGAACCGAATTAATTCGGTTTAAACGGTCCGGTTATTTTAGTTTATTGGATCGGTTCGGTTGACTTTTCAAAACCGAATTATAACTTTGGTTCGGTTCGATTTGAAAATTTCAAAACCGAAATAATCAAACCGACCGAAATTTCATATAATATGAATTTGATCCGAACCACCCCGGTTTATTTCTTAATACTCTGGTTTATTTTTTAATCAATTGCTTTAAATACTTGGTTTATTTCTAAATATCTTAGTTTATTTCTTAATACTCCGGTTTATTTCTTAATATACTTTGGTGTATTATAAATCAATTGTTTTAAATAAAAAATTTTATATATTTCGGTTTGAACCGAACAAACCGAAATAAAACTTCAGTTCGGTTCGGTTCGGTTGCAATGCTAATTCGATTTGGTTCTATTTTTGAAACCGAATTATAACTTTAGTTTGCCAAGTTCAGTTTGATTTCAACCGAACCGAACCGATAAACACCCCTATCTGTAGTCGATCGGCAGCTTCTGCTCGGTTTTGATCATAAAAGAAAATACATCTGTAGTCAAAAGAATATTTGTAATTAACAATAAACTTTTTATTTATAAAATAATTGTAAAAGTGATTAAATTATGTCCGATTTTAAAATATTTTGCACGTACGTACCTTATACATTGACAAATTAGCAATGACAATTAAATCCGTTCAATGTCCGACAATAGTAAAACGGGTAAAACAGTACAAAGTAGACGAAACCGATCACTTGAATATGATTTGACCTGTTGGAACGAATTAATCATGAATAGAAATCCTACTTCTTACTTACACTTGTCGACTTATTATTAACTTAATTAATTACTATATATATATGTGCTAAATTATGAAAGGAAAATTAAAGGTACTTTAAACCCCAAAAATATTATAATTTTATAACCGGGTTTTAAACCCCCACCATCTCATGCATTTTCTTGTGATTTAAGATGATGTTTTGAATGTTACAAGAGGTACTATTTGATTAATTGTCGGCTCAAATCTCTTTTAGGTTGAATTTCTAATATAAATATGCAATGAGGGACTATCTTGTAATTTATACTTTTTTATATTTATTGGTTATTTACTTTAATTTTTTTAACAACGCTTAATTATTTAGAGGCAGTACTCTCAATTCTTAATTACTGGTTTACAAAACTTGATATTGAAGTTTTCATAAAATAAATCAAAGGCTCCAACAAAAAAAAATTGAAAACATGATCTCCTTGTACACATGTGAAGAACTTCAATATTGCTGGCTCCATATCCAAACCTCTATACAAAAACAATCAATTAGGCTTAATTTGTTGAAGGGAACAGACAATGCATGTTATTGTTAGATATGCTGGTAAAAGTTGGAAACAAGTACTTTCAATTATGTGCACCTAATTTTTGGATGTTTTCTCTGGTATTAATTATTGTATTCTTTTTATATTTCATTTATTATTGTTGATAGTGAACTCTTACCTCCAAAGGCAGAACTAGACCTTTAGACTATGGGATCAAACATGAATGAAGATCAAGCTAGCGTATCAAATTTTTGTACTGCAAATAGAGATCAATTTGACAGTTCCATAGCATTGTCTGCTAAACTATATAGAAATTTATCAATAAACACAAAAATTATGAAAATAAATGGGGGTCAATTGATCCCATTTACAATGTCTGCCTCCGCCTCTGCTTACCTCTTAACATATATAGATGAAGATACATTATCAAGTAACCAAATTTCTTGTAAATATTAATATAGACTATATATACAGTTGAGTAGTTTGATTTCTAGCTTACTAAAAAAATAGAATAAAAAAAAACACAAAACTATATGTATGGAAAGAAAAGATGAAGGTATCTATATATTCTTCATAACTATTGACAAGTCAAAACACATATGTCAGATAATTAAATTGATACATAAAGTCAAGAAATTGTTGCTTTCATATCATAAATTGATTATTGAACTTTTATTTATCACTCATAAATTACTGAATTTTTAATTTGTTCCAACTAAACCACTTTGTCAAAAAAAATCATTCAAAAACTAAATGACTCATATACCAGATATATGTCAGAAAGAAATATATCCATTTTTTGTGAAAAAAATTATATGGTAATTTGACAAAACTGCCCACAATTATTAGAAATTAAAAGAATCACTTCAATGAAATTTAATGGCCAAGACAATTACTAGCATATGCTAATTAATGTATCCAAAAGTTTCTCTAATATAACTGAAGATATCATTTTATCTAAAGTCAGGTCATATTTAATTATATTTAATTTAGTGTCTATTCATACAGAAAGAATTTAATTCTCAGGATGCTAATTCCTGGAGTTAACATTCTCTGTTTGGCTGTCAGACAGAAAAAAAGCAGATCTAATTTGAATAGCTGAAACACTATATGTGAGAAAAAAAATTTCACTCTAAGTAATTTTTTTTTTTATACTAAAAGAGTGAATGACCGAATAGGACTAATATGATGATTGTGGCAATCACATGCAAAGGCACCAGATATCCAGAAATTGATACTTCGTACTCTTGCCACTAGCTAACATGTCATGTTATGGCACCCAAATATTAGTGGGTTGTTCTCGGGTAGGGGCCGGGCGGGCCAGGTATCACGGATATTTTTTTAAAATCCGTGTCCTACCCGTCTTATATCCGTGCCCGTGGTACTCTTGACGGGCAGGGCGATCCGGGTAGGGGCCGGTCTGGTCAGATTTTTTTCTGTTATTTTTTTTACGGTGTTGTA
>CAXKVR010000632.1:0-18132 GCA_964058845.1 Carex sylvatica
AAAAAAGCTAGTGATGACTTGTTGCCAACTTCACCTTCACACCAGCTGCATAATTCTGGCATTTCAGACAATTTCATGTATTTTAATGATGGAAAAGCCACTTGGGCATCTTCACCACCTTCGGCACTAATGGATTCACTATTGCAAAGATACCTCAACTTATCCAAATGTTTTAACTTGAGAATTCTAAGAAAAGGAAGCTTTTCTACTGGGGGTATTTCCGAGAACTCTCTGCATTCAATTATATACATTTCAATAAGATTTTCTAGCATCTGGTACTCTGTCATCCAATCTGGAAACTTATCACCTCTATATTCTTTGATTTTCAAAACCTTTAACTTGTTGCAAGGTTTAAGAGCATCCAACACTTCAAAATGATCACAGTGCATCACCTCCGGAGCATTTGATTTTTGTAAATTGGGATTAACTCTTCGAGGATGCGTTGGCATTCCCCAGCATAACGCCAGATCTTCCAGATTTTGTTTAGCTATCAAATTTGCTTCCATTGCATCTACAATATTCTTAATTTTCCTTATATTGTATAGATGCAATTGGCCATGGATATTATTCAAGTTATTCAGCTCCCTGATACCATTACCAGCATCGGTGCCTATAATGTAGGTTGTCAGTATTTGCAAGCAATTTAGCTGTCCTAAACCTTCTGGCATACTTCTTAAACTACAACAGTCTTCAATATAGAGATGTCGAAGGCTACTCATATATCGCATACCTTCTGGTAACTTTTTAAGATTCCTACAATGAAAGAGCCTTAGTGTTTGCAAGAGATAGAGAGTGCTTATCGCTTCAGGTAATGATGTAATTTCATAGTTCGAAAACTCCAGATATCTCAGGTGTTTCATTTTTTCGGGTGTAATTATAGTTTTCCAAATAGGTTGTACATGTAGTTCTAGTATACGTAGAGAGTTTGATTTTAGAAATCCAATCTTTTTTACATAGTTTGAAGAATAATAACGTCTGGACGAAATGAGACTCCGGATGGAAGGGAAGCAATCAATCACTTTGTTAATATCCAAGGGAAGAGTCCTTAGTGAAATATGATGAACATTAATCATTGGATGGTTACATTGTGTTGGTACTTCTAATGTGGTGTGACATTTGGCACCCATTATGGATTGAGCAAGGTCGTGCATCAGATCATGCATTTTGCACTTGGTTTCAGAGCAGTATCCTTCTCTCGTTTGATATCCACGGTCATCTATCCACCTCCATGAGACTTGCCTAACTTCCTGAAAAAATGACCTCCAAGCCAACCCATTAAAAATATCGTTGCCTTTCCTTTCAAAGCTACATAACCGATCAGATGGAATAAATCCATTTGCCATCCAAAATTGGATCAACTTCTCCTTGTCCATCTCATAATCCTTAGGGTATACTGCACAGTAAGCGAAACACTGTTTCATGTCTGAAGGCAAGTGGTCATAACTTAGCTTCAATACCAGCAAAACCCCATCTTTAGCAGGATTTTGTTTCCATATCTTGCTTTCTTCGAGTACTGCCAACCACTCTCGCACGTCAAACTTGAAACTCATTAAACTACCTAGTGTATTTATGGACAGTGGCAATCCCCGACAATTCTGAACCATCTTTCTACCAATGTTAACCAGTTCTTGGCATTCCTTTACCCCCTTGCTAAATGCCCTTGTGTGAAATAGTCTCCATGAATCCTCCTCACCTAAACATCCCAAATTACAACTCTTTATTGTACCCATTATAGTAGCCACTCTGCCGCTCCTTGTGGTAACTATAACAACACTCCCAGGGTCACCACAGTTTAGCATAGCTCTCAACCGCTCCCACTCATCGACATCCTCATTCCAAACATCATCTAGCACAAGAACATATCTCTTTCCACTTAAAACTTGGCGTAATTTACTTTGGAGCAGCTCCATGTTGCCAATAGGAAGTTTGCATTCCTTCTCGACTAATTCAATGATTGATTTAATAAGATGACCAATATTAAAATCGTCAGAAACACAAACCCATAATGGTAAGTTGAAGTATTTTTTCACTCTAGGATCATTATACACCAGCTGAGCAAGAGTGGTCTTGCCGAGCCCACCCATGCCAACTATTGGAACAACCATGATATTAGCACTTTCACACCCTTCGAGCAATAATTGCACTATTTTCTCTTTATCTTCGTTCCTTCCCACAACTTTTGATTCAACCACAAGAGAATCAGTTCTAATCCGATTGGCCACTTGCTGACTCCGACCATGGACAAAACCAAAACTCCGCATCTGGACAACAAGACAATCAACCCTCCCCACAAGTTTCTTCAACTTCCCACTCATCTTATAGCAAAGAAGAGCAGGATTTTTAAGGGAAAAGAAGCCACTTACATTGCCGTCCTCATGGCCACGTCTCACGGCATCTTGGCGCAGCTCCTCGTAACGAAATTCATCAAGCAGATCATCAGCATCATAAGCAGCTGTTTGGAGCTTCTCAAGCCAGGATTTCACGGCTATGTTAGAATTTGCTTGCTCCTCAGCATTGGGAAGTACAGCCTGGATTTCGAGAAGCATGTTGTGGAGCCTCTCACGCTGGTCGTTGATGCCCCACATCTCCCCGATCCGCTGAAACAGTGAGTCTGCCGCTTTCCTCAGCACGACTGGAATTAAAGCTGACAGCAGTAGATCTGCCATTGGTGGTTTGGGAGGTATTTGAACCAACAAGGAGTGGAGAGAGGTTAATTTTTATCTCAAATTTGAGGGCAGGATGGTTTTTGACAGAACAATTGACTGAAAATGGCTTGCTGATTGCATATGAAATGTGAGATTTATTATGCCCGAGAGAATTTGTTAGATATCTCCCTGGTCATATACAATTTGATGTGCAAAAGTGTGTTTTGGAAGCTAAGGAGATATGATATGCTTGGTGGATATTCTTAGGAAGACTATTCTAAAAGTATTGATATTTATTCTTTCTTTGGAGTAATTTCGTTGTTTTTGGTTGATGTAAATGCAGCAATCAATCTCACTCACCGTTTCGTTGTTGTTGGTTGATGTAAATGCAGCAATCAATCTCACTCACCGTTGAAAGTTGGTGCCGCTAGAGTGCAAAAGGGAAAAAAACAAACGAGTATACACCCAATGCGCATAGAAATCCATATCCTATGAGGTAAGAGAAAATTTGGGTTTGGATCCTGACCGTCCGATCAGGATTCGAGGCAACCCGATCCCAGGTGAAATGGACGGGTGTCCTTTAATATTTGTGCCAAAGCAGAGTGGACGGTCCGGATCCAAACTCAAAATTTCTATTGCCTCAGGTGATATATTCATGCGCATAGACCCAGGCCCAGCAGAGCCCAGTTAGAGCATTAGACCAATTGACGAAGCAATCAACCGAAATCGCTCTCCTCTGCATCTCGAAACGCGTAGTACTCGACTTTTTGGGACATTATATCAATCCGATTTAAAATGAATGGACCAATTTCATGTGTCAAATTAAATTGGGCCTGAAAAGTTTTATCTTCTAACTTTTTTGGGCCTTTGACAAGGCCTAGTCAAAGCTCAAACCCCATTCATGTTTAACAAATAAAACATTGCTCCAATAATTTAAGGGACTTAATTGTAATATTAATGATTGACGGTGATGGTGAAGATGATGATTGTGTTCAACAAATAAAACATTGCTCCGAAAATCTCAATTTTTCTCGAGTTCTTCGGTTAGAATATCTGGCTTTCGTTTTCTTGAGCTCCTTTGTTGGTTAAATGTGCTTCTGTTGTGCGATCGAAAAAATGTATGGTTTGTTTTCCTTTGTTGGTTAGAATAACCTTAAGATCTTTATAAGTTTTTTTGTGCATTAGCTTACATTTTTTGAAATAAATGTATGGTTTGTTTTTTAATTTTATAAGTAAAGTAATTTTCATATCTAACATTGAATCATTTTACAAGAATGTATGTTTTTTAAATTTAATTCAAGAAAGTTTATTCCTCAGCTATCAGATCACTTAAAAATAAGAAAATTGTTGTTTTGCACATAAAAAGTGGACTAAAGCTAGCGTTTTGTTAAACTGATCACCAAGTTATTTGTTACTATGTTTATTTGAATTCATCGAACTGTTAAAACTAATCTTTACAATTGATATCTTTACATATTAAGTTTGTAAAATTTTCAATTTTATTTAGTATATAGTCCACAGGTTAAATAATGATGAAGAATGGATATACTTGAATAACTTATAAATCTTCAATTTTTTACCGTTTGAGTTTAATTAATTAAAAAAAAAAGATCTTAAGGTTACACCTCAAACACACACAGAGACACTTGTATGTATCCTTGGGGGACACTGTGCTGCAACATTAGACAAAGACACACTACTACAAAAATATTAATCATACACAACACATTATATATGGATCTAAAAAGTTTCCAACTGAACGGTGTGTGAAGGAACGAAGCACGCATGCGAATATGAACTGCAACATACACACAGTCAATTAAATAAAGAAAATCCTGTTAAGTTAAGACCAAAAATTAAGGTAAACAGTTCGGGTTATATTATTGTTTCTTGTCAAAATAACGGCTAGACAAAATATTAAGCACAACTTAACACTTCGGGTTATTCTCCTTTTTATTACTGATGAAACTCGAGCAGGTAAAATAAAGTTGTGGGCAATGCATTGGTCAATGACATTGACATATTTATTCTTAAGTGAAGTTACGGTAATATGCATATTATGCATATTTTTAAATATAACTTTTATATAAAAAATACATGGAGATTAAATTATATTTTTTTTTTCAAATTATGTATCAAACTTATGAGAATGCTGGAGATCGAGCATTGCTTTCTCAACCCATGAGAATGCATATGCATAGTATTTACTAGAAACATATTTCATGCGCCGTGAATTGCATTTTCTATTTAGTAAGATGTTTATTGAATTTGAGATTTGCCGGTTATTTTTTTATTTTTGAAGTTTAGTTGGCCAGTAGCACACTAACAATTAATTTGATTGATTAATTACAAAGTTTTTCTCTTACAAATATAGCACATCCATCAAATACTAAAAACTAGACCAATATTAGGACACAGTACGCTCTTGCATGATCCCTTTGCTCAGATTATGTCTTGGCTAAAATTTGCTCTAGCATATAGCAATTTAGCGTAGTATATCAGCTCGTTAATTATGTATGAATTGATGCAGATGGCCTATATTAGCATGGAACTTATTATGTTTCCTTATCTCTTCTTTGTTTTCATTATGTAGAATCTAATTTTGAGAAAATTTCTCGATTTTATTTTTTTAATGAAAACAATCGACCCCTCCTACTTGGTGGTATTAGTTTTCTTTACAAGCTAACACCTCCGTTTTACAACTTCAACATTATATCTTCTTTTATTTCCTTATTGTGATCCTCCTGGCCAGGCTTGAGAATAACAAGAATTACGTCATGATAACAAATCCAATTAATTTCTTATACATTTAATAGTTTTCTCAAATATCTTAAAAGGAAAATATATATAGCTATATCTGATTTTCATACCTAATTGTTAATTTTTCAAGTAACAAACTACTGAGAAATATAAAACCAAATTTAGGGAACAAATTAACTTAAAAAGGTGAAAAAATTATTGTCATGAGAGATTTATATAGAAATCGTACATAAGGAATCCATTGGATCATATCATTTTAATCTGTTACCTAAACAACAAGAGACATGAACTTTCTATGACTATAAATTCTTCATATGCATGCAATAGTTGTTATATCTTGACTGAAAATGTGATGATCATCTCATAAAAGGTGTTACTTTTGTGAGCATTAGGATGTATAGTGTGTTTATCCATTTTTGGAATGAATGAACTTTAGGCTTGAATTAATACAGAGGCATCCAACTATTAGGTCCTTTTTTTGTGATCAAAACATGAGAACCTTTTGTCAATTTGTTAAACTTGAATTTATGTTTTCAGATATAACAACAAACTGTATTGATAAGATAAGGATTGTGACACTGGAACTACCTATATAACTTGAAATAAAATTACATCAAGCCCTACGTTGCAAGGGTAGAACCAGCCTATCTATCAATCAAGGGATGGGAAACAATATTTTTTAGGGTTATCCAGATTTTAGCGAAATTCGCCACTTGGCAGTCGTTAGTGCACCACCACAACATTTCTTTTTTTCTTTTTTTTTCTTTTTTTTGTAGCAATTTTTCCGCCCAAATAAGTCTCAATTTACAAGATACAACGACGTTATTTTTCATTATAATTTGGATAGACCCTACTTGTCAGGTCAGATTTAAATTGATGTGACGGGAAGTCACTATAATGGGCCCCATCTTCCCCGCGAGGCAGAAAAATGGAGAGATAAAACTCACTATAATCCGGATCAATATTTTTTAGGTCGAATTTTTTGTAGATGTAAAAAAAATTAATATATTTATTTCTATGTTATTGAAAAAAAAATAAAAAATGCTTAGATTCTGAGTTATTGATCTTGGTTTAAAAGTCACTTCTAGATAAATAGTAAATACAGAAAATATTGTGATCCTTCTATTTTTGAAAAAAAACAAAAACAAAAACTTTAAATTATTTAATGATTGTTATTCAAAAAAATTCTAAAATAGATACAACTTTTTAGAAATTAAATGTACTATAAGGAATACAATATTTTATGTATTACTTAGAAGTGACTTTTAAACTGCAATTAATAATTCAAATTCAAAGCATTTTTTTTTCCAATAACACACAAAGAAATATATTAATTTTTCTTACATCTGCGAAAAATCTGGTCTGAAAATTGTTGATCCAAGTTATTTATCACGGTATTTATAATAAATCAAACTATATTGTATTACATCTATTTTCACAGAAATATATTAAATATTCATAATATTTCAATACAAAAAATAAATAAATTATAATTTTTTTTGTTTTGTAAAAAAAATTGTTTGGAACTAAAAACTTAGTTGTTTTTGTTATAAAAAAAAAAAAAAAAAACTTTTTTGAAACCGGTGGTTTTACCACCGGAAAGGTATTTTAATATTAAATTATATTAAATTGTGTGAGTTTTTAACCGGTGATATTTTGGTCGGAAAGATACTTTAATACCGGTAATATTTTGACCGATTTGGTCAGTGGTTATAATTTAAATTAATTAAATATTTTAGATATTAATAAAAATTTCGGGCTCTTGTTCGTACAAATTCCACCTTTTGTCATTCTTTACAGAAGGAAATCAATTTGTGCTACTATGTCATGATCTCAGCGCGATTTGGGGATAGCGGGCATAGCGCTGAAAGTCAACGAACGGTTTGGAGAAAGAAAGGAAGAGAGGGCAGCGTGGGCAGCGAATTGGGCAGCGCCACATTTAAACAAACGAAACTGCTTGAGGGTCCCCCATTTAAATTGCTGACTTGAGCCGTTGCCCGTTAGAGACAAATCGCTGCAGCGCAGGTCCCACATCGTCAGGACTGGAAAAGAATGGAGCGGTTCAGTTGAATAGTTAGTTAGACAGATCTGCTTAAGAGCTGACGTGCATGTCACATATTCTTCTGTTGTTTATTTGAGTAATTAAGACGGTAGATATTAGTAGTTCTTTTTCGTATATGAGTTCGTCATTTCAATTTCACGGCTTCCGCCATTATTGTTCTCTGCCTAAGATTGATTAAATTGCCTAATTGTTCAATTATTGAGTGAATTAAGTTGAATTAGGCTAAGAGCCTAACATATATACTAGATGTCCAAAGCGATCCCTGAACAAGGTTCTTTCATTTATTGCATCAACACATCCATCCTTTGCTCTGCGCCTCTGCCACCACCACTAGTATATATATAAATGGTTTGTTTCTCATTCAGGATTTAGATAAAATTATTAATTTTGCTTCTCATTCAGGCTTTAAAGACAATTATTAAATCAATTAAATTTGCTTCTCATAAAACGATCATTAACCCAATAAATGAAAGGGTCTCAATTAGCAACATTAAAATTGAGTTTGACCAGTCAAATGCATTGACTAATTCAAAGTTGTGGAAAATTGAAATAAATTAGAAATTAACAAGAAGTTTTAAACTAATAGTAATAAATGTTGTTCACAAAGTTCACACAAAAACTCCAAAAACCAACAAAGAAGAAACAAAACAAAAAGTTCCTAATATAACAACTAAGAGATGGAGACGCAGTCTATTTTATGTCAGTCCACAGTAGTACTGGCCATGATGCCCACCTGACAGCACACATTAGTACTGGTCTTCGACCTGACATAATGCCACCAGTTCTCCAAAACTTCTCTGCCACTCATTTTCATCCTCTATCTTCATAACTAACCTAAATCTCAGAACCAAAATAAGTATGTGAATAATCACCAGAAAGAAAATATTCATTTTGCACATAGCATTTGTTTATCCTATGATGATTAGTTAGTGGTCATAAAATCATTGTGTTTTCATAAAATTAGTAACTTGTAGTTCTAAGGAGAAGTTAAGCACCTTTACATCTTATTTTCCGTGCAAGTAGTCGGGTCCATTATTTGCCACATCATCGACCTTTTGTAAAATGGAATTGCTTTTGAGAAATCCATAATAGTCAGTAGGGGAGCTGCTCATGTACTCATAAGAACTCCTCGTACAAGAACTAGAATTAGGTTTAGAGATACAGAGGATAAGGGCAAAATAGTCAAAATAAAAGAAACAAAAACACACACCAAGACAGGCATCTATGGTACTGTGCCATTAAAGTACCTAAACAACTCTATCACCAAGTTGATTTTTTTTTTTTTCTAATTTTGGGACATTTCCTATGTAAATTACTACAATGGAGGAACAATAGGAATAATCAGGTAGAAGTATAAGCTAACCTAGTGGATCCTAACAACTTAATTTTGCTAAAATTTTCTTATATGAATACAATTGTTATGACAAGAATTATGATTTTGGTAATACCAGTCGTCTCTATTAAAAATTTGAAAAATGAGATAACATGTCTTGTTTGCAAATAGCACAAGTTCATTCTAAAATGTGAATGATTACAATTTAGAAAGAGGTCATGAATATGTAAATCTACAGCTAGAGAAAAGAAGTGTTGTAGTAATTTTGAAAATGACTTTTTGAGACAAGAATTTTGAAAAAAAATTCAGAGAGAACATATTTTATTATTGAAGAGAAAAAGATATTTCTCATACCTCTTGCCCAATTCATGTGTGTTTGTTTGGGCCCCATGTGCCGCCACAAGGTTGCATGAGCCTTCAGCTTCAAATGCTGTGACGAATTCTGCAAAACTCCTCTTACATTTGTGTTCCCCCTCTACTTTTATCGCCAAACTAAATTTCGAGTCAAAAGTATGTAAATTGTAATAAGATAGTAAATCCTTCATTCTGTAAATAGCATTTGTTAATGCAGAGAAAATTACAATATGCAGGGGGAGGAGGGTGTAATTGATTTATATTATGTACAAATAATCACTGTTTCTCTAATTCTAACTCTAAATTTACTCAGAAAAAATAATCACCTTTGATTTTAAATTGGAATGCCATGGTGGAGCCCACCATATGCCATGTCCTCAACCTGTTGTAAAGCTGCATTGCTTTCTAAAAGCTCAAAATAGCCAGTAGGGAGCTACCCTTGTCCTGATAGAGAAAACTGGTACAAGAGCTACAGCCTGTAATACAGAGGTTAAGGGCAAAATAGTCAAAGAAACAAAAAACGGAAACATACACCAAGCAACAAGGTATTGTGGTATAGGGTTGAAGTATTTTCTAATTAATATCGAGCATCTGTAGACCACCTGGCTCCATGTATAAAAATTTCGAGATGTGTTGACCCATACGTTTGTTTTTCTCATTTTGGAGTATTCACCATATATAAATAATCATTAATTCAATGGAACCTGAAGTATGTTATATCAAATTATTGCTTCTGTATATCAGTGGGATTCATAACAATAATCATAGATTTCCTAAAATAAACTTGATAATTTACTGAGAAAAAATAATCACCTTTGCTCCTGAATTGGGGTGCAGTGGTCGGGCCCACCATATGTTCCGTCATCAACCTGTTGTAAAGTTTGTTTGCTTACCAAATGTTCATAATTATCAATCAGAGAGTAGCCCATGTCCTCATAGAGAAAACTGGTACAAGCGCTAGAGTTGGGATTCAAAATACAGAGGTTAAGGGCAAAATAGTCAAAGAAAAAAAGAAGAAGGAAACATACACCATGCAACCAGGTATTGTTGTCTAGGATTGCGGTACCGTCCAGTTAATTTTGAGCATCGACACACAAATAGGCACCATGTATTAAATATCAGGATGTTCTGGAATATAGAGAAAACAAAGAAAAGCGCATTATATTTCTATGGTAACATGCTAGTTAATTACCTACAAAAATCCAGTATTAAATTTCCTCTTTTTCTCATTTTGGGGTATGTCACATATAAATTAATACATTAAAGAATTAATAAGGAGGTGCAAATATAGGTAACTTAATAAACAAATATATGAATTAAATTAATCTGACAAGAATTCAAATTTCTATGCTACCAATCACAATTTAAATTGATTCAACGTTTGAAGTCGATCCGATAAATTCAGCTCAAAACCATAAGAGCGGCTACATAATGCCTACTGATCTACTTTTCTGATTGGAAATTTTTACCTGTAGTTGTGACTTCGTAATTCCGGTGCAGATCATCTCAGATTTAGCTGGCAAAAATCGCTAGCAACATGTTTCGCTCAAGAAAGTACTCCCGGGATGCATCTACTGCCAGTTTGTGAATCATGTGTTGAGTCTGTAAGGATGCATTAATTATTATATCAACATCAGATATCAGATAATAATGACTACCTCCTAACATTATATATAAATCTTTGTGCAATAGTAATGACCGTAAAGTTGTGTTTTGTTAGCATAAACAAAGATGCAAATCAGCAACAAAAGATAAACATATGGAAACAATTTATTGTCTATTGCATTGCTCATGCTCGTTCTTTTTTGAAAACCTTCGCAGAAGTTGCGAAGTCGTGAGGGGGAATCGAACTCTCGACCTTTGGGTACAACAACTCTCGGACATGCTCATTCTTACATTTCATGTTTTAAGGGACCACAATGCATCAATTTTGTCTCTTTGACTTCATCGAATACTACAAAAAAAAAATAAAAAAATAAGAACCATAGTGATAAGTACCACCCGAGCAACACTGGGGATACTCTAATATTGGACAATTTTTGTAACAGTTGATATGCATGTATTTTCTGGTAAGCCTACTTTCTTCTACATTTATAATTTCTTATGCTACAAAATTTATCTTTATTTGTGAAATAAAAACATTTAAAATATAACTTAAAATGATATAGTTTGAGTCTAGTATACCTCAGATGGTAATTATATGATATATTGGTTTAGGTTCGTGCTAAAAAGCAAGTGATTTTGCATGATGGAAATGACAGTGCGAGATCCTTTAATATGTTGAATCTTCTTTCTTCTCCAAATTTTGTGATCTGTATCTCAGAAATTAGGCGCCGATACTTTCCAAACTTTCCAAAATGCCTCTCCAGGCGGGGACAACCTTCGATCCATAGATGATTGAGGTTCTTTAGCTGTTGTAAGAGACCTTCAGGAAGAACCCTTATCTTTGGGCACTCTTGGATCTCAAGTTCCTGAAGTGCTTTAAGCCCTTCCATTCCTTCTGGAAGATATGCCAAGTTGGGGCAGCCAACAATCTTGAGCTTTTCTAGACATGCAAGAACCCCTATGCTCTGTATTAAGGAGTTTAGGCTTTCACAGTTGGCAATTCTAAAAAATTTGAGAGCAACCATGCTTCCCAACCATTCTGGTAAGCACTGAAGTTTTGAACATTCCCCAATAGTCAATATTTGAATAGATGTTGAGCATTTTGGAATTTCAACCAGATTAGGACATCTAAAGAGACCTAGCTGTAGAAGTAATGGTAAAACCATTTCGGTGATTGAACTCCCAACTGGTAACTCTTGTTGTGATCCAAGAAAGTTTGGGCAGTCCTGCACTTGAATATGTGTTAGGCAGTTCAAACTGCTGAACTCTTTCACTGGCCAATAAATAAGACTGTCACATTCACTAATGAACAGATTATCAAGAAATGTAAAACACTTCCAGAACCATAAGGAAGTATTTGATGGAATATTTGTCATTCCCCACAACATTAGCATTCGACATTTAGTTATACTCACCTCTCCCTCCTTTACAGCTACTGGTACAATACTGTTGTATTTTGACAAAGTTAACTCATTGAGAGACTCCCAAGGTTGAAAAGAAAGAGATTCATTTTCACCATGGCTCTCAAGTGAGAGGTAATCCAATGTAGTTAATCCTGTTGCAAAGCATGACAAGCTTTTATTTCCTTTAACGGTCATTCTCATGAGCGAAGGTACAATTGGCATTGCAGCTAGCTTAGGGCAGTAGATGACTTCTAGTGTTTTCAGCTTGGGAAAAATCAATGATGACTTGTTGCCAACTTCACCTTTACACCAGCTGCACAACTCTCGCATTCCAAACAATTCCATGTTTTCTAATGATGGAAAAGTTACTTGGTCATCTTCATCACCTTTGACACTAGTGGATGCACTATTGCAGAGATTCCTCAAGTTATCCAAACGTTTTAACTTGAGAACTTGAAGAAAAGGTAGCTTTTCTACTGGTGGTACTTCCGGGCACTCACTACATTCAATTATATACAACTCAATCAGATTTTCTAGCATCTGGTACTCAGTCATCCAGACTGGAAGCTTATCACCTCTATATTCTTCGATTTTCAAAACCTTTAACTTGTTGGAAGGTTTAAGAGCATCCAACACTTCAAAATGATAGCAGTGCACCTCCGGTGCATTTGATTTTTGTAAATTGGGATCAACTCTTCGATAATGCTTTGGTATTCCCCAACATAATGCTAGATCATCCAGATTTTGTTTAGATATCAAATTTGCTTCTGTTGCATCTATAATATGCTTAATTTTCCCTATATTATACAGATGCAACTGGCCATGCAGATTATTCAAGTTATTCAGCTCCCTAATACCATTACCAACATCTGTGCCTATAATGTAGGTTGTCAGTATTTGGAGGCAATTTAGCTGTCCTAAACCTTCTGGCATGCTTCTTAAATTACAACAGTATTTAATATCGAGATGCCGAAGACTACTCATATATCGCATACCTTTTGGTAACTTTTCAAGTTTGTAACACCTCAAGAGCCTTAGGGTTTGCAAGAGATAGAGAGTGCTTATCGCTTCAGGTAATGATGTAATTTTATCCATTGAAAACTCCAGATATCTCAAGTGTTTCATTTTTTCGGGTGTAATGATAGTTTTCCAAATAGTTCCTACACGTAATAATTCTAATAATCGCAGAGAGTTTGATTTTAGAAATTCAATTTTTTTCATATAGTTAGTAACATAACAATCTTTGGACCAAATGAGGCTCCGGATAGAAGGGAAGCAATCGATCACTTTGTTAATATCTACGGGAAGAGTCCTTAATGAAATATGGTAGACATTAATCATTGGATGGTTAAGTTGTGCTGGTACTTTTGATGTGGACAGACATTTGGCACCCATGATGGATTGAGCAAGGTCATGCATCAGATCATGCATTTTGCACTTGGTTTTCCAATGGTATTCTTCTATCCTTCCATATTCTCTCATTTGATATCCATATTCGTCTATTTTGACATGCCTAACCTCCTGAAAAAATGACCTCCAGATCAATTCATTAAAAATATCGTTGCCTTTCATTTCCAGGCTACACAACCCATCAGATGGAATAAATCCATGTGCCATCCAAAATTGGATGAGCTTCTCCTTGTCCATCTCATAATCCTTAGGGTATACTGCACAGAAAGCGAAACACTGTTTCATGTTTGAAGGCAAGTGGTCATAGCTTAGTCTCAATAATGGCAAAACATCATCTTGTTCCCAGATCCTGTTATCTTTGAGTACAGCCAACCACTTGCGTGCCTCATGCTCATAACTCATTAAGCTACCTAGGGTATTAATGGCTAGAGGTAATCCCGACAATTCTGAACCATCTTTCTACCAATCTCAACCAGCTCTTGGCATTCCTTTACCCCCTTGCTAAAAGCTCTTTTCTGAAAAAGGCTCCATGAATCCTCCTCACCTAACCATCCCAAATTATAACTCTCTACCGTACCCATTATAGTAGCCACTCTGTCGCTCCTTGTGGTAACTATAATGACACTTCCAGAAGAACCACAGTTTAATAAATCTCTCAGGCGCGTCCACTTTTCCTCATTCTCATTCCAAACATCATCTAGCACAAGAACATATCGCTTTCCATTTATCACCTGACGTAACCGTCCCTTGAGCAGCTCCATGTTGTCAATAGAAATATTGCATTCCCCCTTAATTAATTCAATGATTGATTTAACAAGATGACCAATATTGAACTCTTCAGACACACAAATCCATAATGGTAAGTCGAAGTATTCTTTAACTCTAGGATCGTTGTACACCAGCTGAGCAAGAGTGGTCTTGCCAAGCCCACCCATGCCAACTACTGGAACGACCTTGAGATCATTACTTTCACACCCTTCGAGCAATAATCGTACTATCTTCTCTTTATCTTCGTCCCTTCCCACAACTTTGGATTCAACCACAAGAGAATCAGTTCTGATTCGATTGGCCACTTGCTGACTCCGACCATGGACAAAACCGAAACTCCGCATCTGAACAACAAGACCATCAACCCTCCCCACAACTTTCTTCAACTTCCCACTCATCTTATAGTAAAGCAGAGGATGACTTTTAAGGGAAAAGAAGCCACTTACATTGCCGACCTTATAGCCACGTCTCACAGCATCCTGGCGCAGCTCCTCATAACAGAATTCATCAAGTAGATCATCAGCATCATAAGCAGCTGTTTGGAGCTTCTCAAGCCAGGATTTCACGGCTATGTTAGAATTTGCTTGCTCCTCAGCATTGGGAAGTACAGCCTGGATTTCGAGAAGCATGTTGTGGAGCCTCTCACGCTGGTCGTTGATGCCCCACATCTCCCCGATCTGCTGAAACAGTGAGTCTGCCTCTTTCCTCAGCACGACTGGAATTAAAGCTGACAGCAGTAGATCTGCCATTGGTGGTTAATTTGAAAGGTACTTGAACTGACAAGGAGTGCAGAGAGGTTTGATTCTTATCTCAAATTTGAGAGTAGGATAGTTTTTTTGAGAACAGAGAATTTGTTCAGAGGAAATTAATGGCTTGCTGATTTTAGATCAAATGCGAGATTTAATATGCCAGGGAAGACTTGTTAAGTTTCTCCTTGTCCATGTGTATATATTTTATTCTTTTTGACGTGAGAGAGAGAAATTCAACGAAAGCTTAAATTTACTCTTGGTTGATCAGATCGCAGCTGGCTGATGAATAAATAATTTAATATATATTATATATCATTGTCAGTTAAATTAAATATACCTGGCATTGTACTATTAGCTTAAGACAATTTTGATCTATCCAAAATAGAACTCAGATTATCAGGGATAGTTGCTGAAGCATTCAATCAGGCACAGCACATTACTGACAATAAGAGAGGTCCATTAAAAGACTTAGATGTCAAAAGAAGGGAACTAGTCCTACCAAAAAATAGGCTGAGTTGTCACAGAGAAATCGAACTAGGTGCCTACGGGCTTCTATTCCCAAAAGAAATTAAAAAAAAAAAAAAAAAACGAACTGTCCCAAAATAAAATAACAGGTCAACAACCCCGAACCACCCATGGAAAAATAAAGATAAAAAACCCAAACAGGACACAAGCGAAAGCAACAGCAAGAAATTCATAAACAAATATGCAACTATGATTTCATAATTGTATGTGTTTTTGTTAATTCCCACAAGCTTATAATTCCTTTAACTTGGTATACTTCCTCAAACAATTAACCAAAAGAACATCGAAATAGAGCTTTTGTCCTTATATGACAATGGCATATTGAGATGGGGAGAAGAAAGCACTGGCAGTGAGTCCAAGTCTGGAAGATGCTCAATCACGTGATTCAACTATGGTATCCTTTCGAAAAAATCTATAACTGTAAAATTGTACCAGTCCTTTCTCCTTGTCTATATGTATATATTTTATTCTTTTTGACGTGATAGAGAGAGAGAGAGAAGTCAACGAAAGCTTAAATTTACTCTTGGCTGATCAGATCGCAGCTGGCTGATGAATAAATACTCTATATATATTATATATCACTATCAGTTAAAATTAAATATATCTGGCATTGCATTATTAGCTTAAGAAAATTTTCATCTGTCCAATAAAAACCCAGATTATCAGTGATAGTTGCTGATGCATCAAATCAGGCAGCACGTTACTGACAATGATAGAGGTCCATCAACAGGCTCAGATGTCAAAAGAAGGGAACTAGTCCCACCAAAAAGTAGGCAAAGTTGTCACAAAAAATCGAATAGGTGTCCCAAAGAAAATAACAGATCAACAACCCTGAACCACCAACAGAAAAATATACACGAAAAAACTAAACAGGACCCACACGAAAGCAACAGCAAGAAATTCAAAAACAAAAATGCAACTATGATTTCATAATTGCAAGTGCTTTGTTAATTTCTTTAACTTGGTATATACTTGACCACCTCAACAAATAACCGAAAGAACATTGAGATAGTGCTCATTATGTCCTTCAATACCATATAGAGATGGGAAGAAGAAAGCACTGGTAGTGTGGTAGTGAGTCCCAGTATGGAAGATGCTCTATCACATCACTCACCTATGGCATCCTTTCAAAAGATCTATAACTGTAAAATTATACCAGTATTGGATGAACACAATAACTAAGCAAAAGTGCAAAACTCACCAATTAGAATTAAATTCATAAATAGTATTCCTTTTACCTAAGAGGTTACATTGAGTTGAAGCAATTTCTGTGTCAAGCAACAATAAAAACATAACTGACACAGATTTAAGATCAAAAAAAAAAAAATTGAACTGGCTTTATTCTTACAATATTGGCAAATCATGTTTTATTTAAATATTTGAAAATTTTAATATTCTTGCCAAACTCTGGATCAATTGATCATGAATGACATCATCACTCAGCAACACCCTACTCACCTCTCTCCTCAAAGAAGTAAACCCTTTACCCTCTATTCCATATAGCACGATATTCTCGTACCACTTCAATCGTTATCAATTTTAAATGCAAATCTATGACATGTGATTCCAGCAGAAATTCTAACCCCAATTGCCCCGATCTTTCTCCCTCGAATCCGAACCCCAATCTCACCTTTATCTCCAGGTCGGGCCTTCACACCGTGCATTGATGCCACCTCAATTATAAAGCTTTTGGGGTTTCAGGTTTTGGATTTCGGGTTTTTGGGTTTTGGGATTGATTGTTGACTTTCAGGTTAGGGTTTAGGGTTTTGGGTTTAGGGACTCAAGCGGTCAAGCCCTTCGACATATTTTCTTGCAGCAAACCCGATTTCTCTGAGAGGAGAAAATGGGGTAGATAATGGCTTGTCTCGGTCCATGAAATGTTATCTCACCACCTCAGTCGGTGTAGTGGAGCTCTGCCCAAGAGATTTCATGTCGGATTCCAGAATTAGGTTCTTTTTGCATAGAAGCCCTGATAGTTTATGATTTTTGAAAATTATACCAAACATTTCATAATATTTGCAACTAGTACAGTTGCAAAATGCTACAACAAATTCCACTGGATTTGGATGTTAGGATTTGATTTTTCATTATCTTGTAATTAAAAGAAATGTTAAATTATACATAGTTATGATGGGAAACCGTCACAGTTAAATCTTGGACTAACCTTCTTTGCTTATAGTGGGAGTGCTATTTGCATATAACCATCACATTTTGGTGTTAACTACAAATTTGATAAATACTGGTTAATGTTTCAGTCACATGCGGTCTTTAAAATTAAGGAAAGTCAGAGACAATTTAACAATTTTGTATTTGGACCATATATTAACAGTGAGGTGCTACTTCTAATAACCCGGATAATGCTGGATTCAATTACAAATATGTGAAATGTTGGGGTATGGTTTGCAATACAAAGCATTTAATCTGCATCAGCTCCCAATTTAATGTGCATGTTGTCCTTAGTTGCTCAATTTTACACGGATTAAGTTTTCCTAATTTCCCCTTCTCCTTTTGCTTGATT
>CAXKVR010000633.1:0-22054 GCA_964058845.1 Carex sylvatica
TTTCGCATTTTGGCCTGATACCCGATTACCGGACTCAAATACTTCCCTCTTAGATGCGTTAAACCTCAACTTTCGTATTTTGGCCTAATTTATCTAAGTTACTTGTTAGTTTACTAAAAGTATCCAAGGACTTTCGCCTCAAGGAAAGTTTCGCCTTTCGGGTACTCCTTGGTTTCACCCTACTTCATATACTTTATTCGGTTGGAATGAATTTCATAGACTTGGCTCCTAACACTTAGATGTGCGCATTCATCTAACGGGATGACTAATCATATTCAAGCAAGCACAAATAGAGCAATAAAAATACTACACAACATAGTAAAAACCAAGCGTTCAACACAAAATCCAAGTAGCATACAAGCAAAACAAAACTAGAAACTACATCTTACCCCTAGAAACAAAGTAAATTAGCTACTCATGTTCATAAGATAACACAAATAACAAGAAGTAAAAGAGTTCATGATAAAACAGTGGAAAATCCGAAGATCCGTTCAAAACTTGCGTTCTTCCCTTCTCTTCTTCTCTTCCTACTTGTCCAAGCAACCTCGAAAAATGAATGATGGAATGTTATTGATTTATTCCCCTTTTTCTGCTGTGGAATATCTCCTTTAATGCCCCAGATCACGCCTCCAGGAGTTTCCTTTTCGGCTCCTCAAATCGTGCTCAATTCAGATTCCAGCTGGATTTTCCGAATCAGCATTGTACGGCCCGTACAAGATCCCGTACGGACCGTATACCTGGGCCTTGACTTAGAGACTTTGTGCCTCTGTTGTGGATCCTTCTGTGTGATTGGGCAGATCTTGTACGGTCCGTACAGAATGTCATACGGGCCGTATGAAAAGTAGTCAGATGCAGATTTTCACCCTTTTTCCTGCAAAATACCAAACAAAGCATAGCAGTACCACATTTCATCGAAATACAAGTAAAAAGTCCACATTCATAGGCTTTAAAGCACAAGTTTCATTGTAAATTAGGGCCATAATTTAGATATAATATGGAGATATCAAATTCCCCCAAGCTTGAACTTTGCTTGTCCTCAAGCAAAAATTCTAACTTAGGTGTGGTTTTGGTTGTTGGACTTACCTAAATGCAAGTTAATCTACCAAGAGGAAAAATGTGCATGATCTTGCGTTCGTTAGAAATCTATTAGAGTCATTTTGGATAGTAATTTGGTTTCCTTTGGTCAACTTTGATTCACCCCACAATTCAATTGATCAAACCCTAACTTCAAGAATGTATTGCTATTTGTAAGAATTAAGCAATCAAACGCATCAATAGTTCATTTTTTTACCAAATCTATGCCCTCATTTGTGGTTGGAAATTCCCCCAAGCTTGGAACAAGCTTAGGTCAGAAAGTTGCGGACTTTGTGTGTTGATGTATGTAAAGGCTCTTTTCAGTTTTTTTTTTTTTTTTTTTAGGTGTACGGTCCGTATGATCTGGATACGGTCCGTATGGGAGACGAGCTCAAAGGCGCCTAACATGGCTTATTGCCAGTACTCTTATATTCTCCATCTTTTCCTTTTTCTCAAAATTTTTTATATCTTTTATCTTTGTATACATCATGAATACACACATCCAATGATATTCACTCATATCAATGGATATCCAAATCTTTCTATTGTTTTGAAATCCCATTTTTCTATTTTTACAAGGCATAGTCCGGTTTCAAATGCTTTCTTGACACAATTCAATTCAATCCCACAAAGTCCCAAAACAGACTATCGTACACAATTCTTTCAACCAAACGCGTGGTTATTTCCAATTTCCCAAATTCAACATGTCACAACCAGAATTTCTCAAATTGGACTCTAATTCTCGCAATTCACACAGATTTAATCCTCAGAACATGCAAACACAAAGACAAACTAAAACAAAACTAAATGCAAAACTAAATGCAAGATAAAGAAAATAACTAATCACCCCCCCAAGCTTAGTCTGAGCATTGCCCTCAATGCCTCAAGACATGTAATGGAAAAATAAATAAGCTGGGGTAGGAAAAACCTGATCAGTAGTCAGAGGAGGGGTCGAAGCGCCAGTCGCGGAACTGGTCCTCAATGTCACCAAGGCGCTCGGCATAGTCAGCCATGTACCCACTAATCTCATCCAGTCGAGTGGTGTGAGTAGCCGACTGCTGCTGGATGGCGGCGATGTGATGGCCCTGCTGCAGCTGTGTGTCCCGGATGTCGGTCATGAGGGAGTAGATATCCCTAAGAGTGGGGTCAGCTGGGTACGGGCGTGCAGAGGCAGAGGTGGGTGGCTGAGAGGAGGAGCTGGGAATGTCTGAGTTAGGAGGTAGAGTCGCAGAGACCAACCAGGTGGAGGGGTCAGCCACGGAGATAGATGGGCCAAATGGAAGGCGACGTGAAGAGCCATCCACGAAGCGCCAGTCATAGAAGTCAGAGTGACCGGCGGGTCCGCGGGAGATAGAGAGGAAGAGGGCCTGGCGGAAGCTCTCAGGATCCATAAGAGTGGGGCCAGGACATATGTCTCGACCCGGATACGCTCCCAATCCGAGGCGTTGCTTGATGACCTCGACATAGGCTCCAATTTTGATCTTCCCACCCGGCCTGTTCTTGGCTTGCTGCCCAAGCCAATGATGGACCATGAGAAGGGCCAAGTCCGGATACTCGGGGATGGGACGTAGCATAGTGTCCATGAGCATGAGGTCGACGGTGTTGGCGCGGTTCTGAGTCTCACCGCGCGCGAATATGGTAGAAGCAAGGGCACGCTGGATGATCCGAAGAGTAGGGTGAGGGATGTAGCGGGCGCGGTAGGAGGCATTGGCTGATCGAGGGCAGCCGGTGATCATGGCCCAGAAGGTATCGCGATCCCATCCCTCTCGGAAACTGAGGGTGTCGGTAGTGGGCTGACTGTTGAAACTGAACCACTCGCGTAGAGAGGAGAGATAGACGAGATGGATTTGATTACATAGCCGAAATTTGATGAAGAGGACATCTTGGTTGTCCAACTTCAGCTCGAGAGAGGAGAGGAATTCCTTGGTGTCCATCTCGTAGGCGGGATGGCGGAGGTTCCAGAAATCGTGGCCAAACCCAATTCGAGCGGTGAGGCTGAGGAAATCATCTTGCACTCCAAAACTGTGGAGTGTGTCGAAGTGGACCATGGCAGTGTTCTCGAATACCCTTTTTTGTAAAGAGATGAAATTCTCGTACATCCGACGAGTGGGCATGTCAAAATACCTTGCCGCGAAGCGGTCGGCGCGGTCGGTGTATTCGCCAGAGGAGGTTCGTTCGGAGCCGGAGTCATAGGGCTCAGGGGATGGATGGCGGGGTGGTGTGGGTGAGCGGTCCTGGCGTCTCTTTTGACGGCGCTCACCAGACATGGTTGTCAGTTGGAACTGGTACGGGCCGTATGAGGGTTTGTACGGGTCAGACGGGTGTAGGTACGGGCCGTATGGGTTGGTTGTACGGCCTGTATGGGTTGCTAGGAGTGAACGGAGGTTTGCTGCCAGATGCGGAGAAGAGGCGGCTGGTAGTAGGGCTGGTGTGGGCGGTGGCTGTGTAGAAGGTGTTGTCGGCGGCTGTGTTGATGACAGGGTATTGAGAAGGTCAGCCGGTAGGGTGGTGCACTGCTAGAGACGGAGATCGGAGGTATGTGTGGAGCAGTAGGTGGCGGAGAGCGGCCGGTCGGTGCACTGCTAAGGGCAGAAAATGGCGGTGGATGCGGAGGAGAGGGCAGCGGCTGGCTAGGGTTTTGTGGTACGGGTTGGTGTGCGGTCCGTAGGAAGAAAACGACAAGAGTTGGTGGGGTGGGGTAGGGTCTGTCGAGGGGGGGTCGGGTATAAAAAGGGAAAGGGTCTAGTCGAAGGGACGCGAAGAGAGAAGGTCGCGCCCCTTGAGGTTCTACGCCGGATGGTTTCCATACGGGCCGTATGATTGTTAGTACGGGCCGTACCAATCCCCCGAATTGATTTTTGCCCCTATCTGATCAGAATTTAAAGACAACTACAAAATGAAAAATCCAAATTAAACTAATATCAAACTAAATGTTCAGGAATTAAAGTAATAATGAGAGAAACAAAATAATTTAAAAAATGCTTGGGTTGCCTCCCAAGAAGCGCTCATTTTAGGTCTTTAGCTAGACCACCTTTCAACTTAAACTTCTATCGGAGCGGGGTCAGAAAGAAACTGAACATTCCGCTCATTCATCAAGTGGTCAGCAACGTAGTGCTTGAGGCGCTGACCATTTACCTTGAAGGTACCACTTTCTGTGCTCCAGATATCAACTGCTCCGAAAGGGTACACTTTCTCCACCTTAAATGGGCCGGACCATCTTGATTTGAGTTTACCTGAAAAAATTCTCAATCTAGCATTAAATAAAAGTACAAGATCTCCCTCTTTGAACTAGCGAGGCGAAATGCGTTGGTCGTGCAATCGCTTCGTCTTTTCCTTGTAAAACCTCGCATTCTCATACGCATGCAACCTCATTTCCTCCAACTCATGCAAGTCGAGGACACGCTTTTCTCCAGCTGCAAGCAGATCCATGTTGATCGCTCTTGTGGCCCAAAATGCCTTGTGCTCAATTTCAACAGGAAGGTGACACGGCTTTCCATACACCAGCTTGTAAGGGCTCATGCCAATCGGTGTCTTGAAGGCGGTGCGGTAGGCCCAAAGTGCATCATGCAGCTTGAAAGCCCAATCCTTCCTTGTCCTTGCGACTGTTTTCTCTAAAATCGACTTGATTTCCCTGTTAGAAATCTCAGCTTGGCCATTAGTTTGAGGGTGATAAGAAGTGGATACCTTGTGAGTCACCCCATGTCGGCTCAAGAGTTTCTTGAATTGTCGATTGATGAAATGCTTGCCTCCGTCACTGATGACAGCTCGAGGCACCCCAAAACGAGGGAAAATAATCTCATTGAAAAACCTTCTTACCGAATTCGAATCAGCTTTGCGGCATGCCATTGCTTCAACCCACTTTGATAGATAGTCTACTGCCACCAAAATATACTCATTCCCTTGAGAAGAGGGGAATGGACCCATGAAATCGATGCCCCAAACATCAAAAATCTCAACCTCAAGAATAAAGTTGAGAGGCATCTCACTTCGTCTTGTCATGTTTCCGGTCCTTTGGCACCTGTCACAAGCTATAACAAAAGATCTTGCATCTTTGAAAAGAGAAGGCCAAAAGAAACCAGATTGTAATACCTTGGCAGTGGTCTTAGAGAATGAAGAGTGTCCTCCATAAGCGGACGAGTGGCAATGTGCAAGAATAAAGTCTGTTTCCTCGAGTGAGACACAACGTCGGAATACGCCATCGACTCCAACCTTGAACAGGTAGGGCTCATCCCAAAAGTAGTACTTGGAATCTGACCTTAGTTTCTTCTTCTGTTGGTGGGACATTGTGGCGGGCAAAACTCCAGAGACCAGGTAATTTGCTATGTCAGCATACCAGGGAGCTTGTTGTTTGGTCTGGTTGGTATTTGTACGGCCCGTATGAATCTGTGTACGGTCCGTATGTTGGACTGTGCAGGCCGTATGAACTTCTGTACGGCCCGTATGGATGTCGTCCAAATCAGAACTGATTGCAAGGAGTTGTTCATCGGGGAATGAGTCATTGATCGGGAGCTTAGTTGTGGTATCTTCTTCCCAATGAAGACGTGACAGATGGTCCGCTACAGAGTTCTCGACTCCTTTCGTATCCCTTATCTCGAGATCGAACTCCTGCAAAAGAAGAATCCATCTAATCAGTCTTGGTTTTGCATCCTTCTTACTTAAAAGGTACCTTAGTGCGGCATGATCTGTGTAGACCACTATCTTTGAGCCCACCAAATATGATCTGAATTTATCGAGAGCAAAAACAATGGCGAGAAGCTCCTTTTCAGTTGTGGTGTAGTTCATTTGGGCCGGATTTAGCACCTTGCTAGCATAGTAAATAACACACGGTTTTTTATCTTTCCGCTGCCCCAGAACTGCTTCGACTGCATAGTCGCTTGCAACGCACATCAACTCAAATGGTAGTGACCAATCTGGCGGTTGTAAGATAGGTGCAGAGATAAGAGCTTCCTTTAAACTGCAAAAAGACTTGACACAATCATCAGTGAAAATAAAATCAGAATCTTTAATAAGTAAATTGGTCAAAGGTTTCGCAATTTTTGAGAAGTCCTTTATGAAACGGCGATAAAAACCGGCATGTCCAAGAAAACTTCGAACCCCCTTGACATTTGTTGGGATTTTGAGTTTCTCGATTACCTCAATTTTTGCTTTATCAACCTCGATCCCTCTAGAGGTGATAACATGTCCCAAGACAATTCCTTCTTGGACCATGAAGTGACATTTTTCCCAATTGAGGACTAAATTGACTTCTTCACATCTCTGCAAAATCTTACACAAGTTAGTCAAACAAGAATCGAAAGAAGTACCGTATACAGAAAAATCATCGATAAAAATTTCAACTTATTTTTCAATAAAATCAGAAAAAATAGCCATCATGGCTCTTTGAAAAGTCGCAGGTGCATTGCAAAGACCAAAGGGCATTCTACGGTATGCATAGGTACCGTATAAGCATGTGAATGTGGTCTTCTCTTGATCTTGCGGGTGAATGGGAATCTGAAAGAAACCTGAATAACCATCAAGATAACAAAAATAAGAGTGGTTAGCAAGCCTTTCAAGGAGATGATCTACAAACGGCAAGGGAAAGTGATCCTTGCGAGTAGCCGCGTTGAGGTTCCGATAGTCTATGCACATCCTCCAACTGGTTGCAACGCGCGTTTGAATCATCTCATCTTTCTCATTTTTCACCACTGTTGCTCCTCCTTTCTTTGGAACCACATGGACGGGGCTCACCCATTTGCTGTCAGAAATCGGGTAGATAATACCTGCTTCATAAAGTTTTAAAATTTCTTTCTTTACTACCTCTTTTAAATTTGGGTTGAACCGTCTTTGGTGTTCGACTGAAGGCTTGTGGTCGTCTTCTAGCAAGATCCTGTGTGTGCAAGTGGCTGGATCGATCCCCTTCAAGTCCTTAATAGAATACCCAATCGCGCCTTTGTGGGTTCTCAACTTCTCCCTGAGTTTGGTGGTTTGGTAAGGGGTCAATCCTGCATTCACAATGACAGGACATGTCTTTTCTGAGTCAAGGAATTTGTACCTGAGAGTGGCTGGGAGAGGTTTTAATTCGGGAATGATCTGTGCAGTCTGGCTTGTTGTACGGTCAGTATGAGTTCTGTGCGGACCGTATGCCTCAGCTTCAGACTGGACTCTTGGTTCCTTCTCAATCTCCAGCTTTTCTGTTTGAAAATTCATCTGGTGTACGGTCCGTATGATCTGTGTATGGCCCGTACGGAAAGTCTTCCAGACAGACAGGTGTCATGTCTGCTGCGCAAATTGTTTCAAGATCGCCTGTTTCAGCCTGTAAATCAGATAAAAAATCAGAATGATACCTTAGCGAGTTGTTGATTTGCTCCATTAACTTCTCCTCAACTAATTCATCAATCACGTCGACCATATAACACGATTCGGGTTGAGCGGGATACTTCATTGCTCGGTCGATTTGAAAGTGAACTTTCTCATCTCCTATGTTCAAGGTTAAAGTCCCATTTTTCACATCAATCAGCGCCCCGGCGGTTCTCAAAAACGGCCGTCCTAGAATGATAGGGACCTCCTTGTCTTTCTCCATTTCCATCACAACAAAATCACCGGGCACATAGAACTTACTGACTCGAACCGGTACATCTTCCACTATGCCAAGCGGTAGTCTCACTGAAGAATCCGCAAGTTGTAAAGTCATTCGTGTAGGTCTAAGCTCACCTACACCCATTCATTCGAAGATAGTTCGCGGCATGAGACTCACACTAGCCCCCAAATCACATAAAGCTTGTCGGATGGTTGCTTTGCCAATTGTGCATGGAATGAAAAATTTACCCGGATCTCCCAATTTCGGTGGAAGTTCATTTCTCAGGATAGCACTGCACTGCTCAGTCAATTTCACCGTCTCATGCCCCCCAAGCTTCGTTTATTGGATATGATATCTTTGAGAAACTTAGCATAGGTTGGCATTTGGGTCAAAGCCCCGGTGAATGGGATGGTAATGTGCAGTTGCTTGAGAACTCCAAGAAAGTTTGAGAACTGTTCATTGAGTCGGGTTTCGGCTAATCTTTGTGGAAATGGTACTGGTGGCCGGTAGGGCGGTGGTTTCTCGGTCACCTTCTTCTTCTGTCTGTCGGTTTCATTCTGTACGGGCCGTACGGTATTCGTACGGACCGTATGGTCTGTCTTCTCAGTTACAACTTCAATCGGATCAGGCTTTGACTGTTCGGAAATCACAGGGGGTGTCTGTACGGGCCGTATGGGATTCGTACGGACCGTATGATCGGCTTCTGGCTCGACAGGTATGGCTGGTCCTTGGTACTGTGTCCCACTTCGCAATGTTACCGCTTTGGCTTCTCCCCTGTGGTTAATCTCTGGTTGGCTTGGTAGCATTCCAGGTTGTGGTGGTGCGGTTTGGCTCCCACTTTGAGGTTTGTTTTGGGCAAAACTTGCCAATTGAGCACTGATCGTTTGCATTTGCTCGAAAATCATTTGATTCATCTTCCCTTGTTCATGCATGAAGTTTTCTACTGCAGGGGCAACATAGGGCTTAGATGGTCCAGAATATGGTGGTCGATTGTTTGAGTTATTGAATGCAGCATTGTTGTAGAAGTTGCGGTTGTTATTATTGCTGCTAGAAGGGTTGTTGTTGAATTGTGTGGGATTGTTCTGCTTCCACCTCCAATTCTGTTGTTCAATCGGGTCCTTGGAATAGGTTCGGCTGAAAGGAGGTTTTGGGAAGTAGGATGGTTCACTGTTGAGGGAATTAACTTGCTCGGGCCCTTCATCCCTTTGCGCAAGCGGGCAATTCTCATACTCGTGCCCCTCATCTCCACACATAACGCAAGACTGTGGTTGCTGATTACCAAGTGCTTTGACACTCATCTTGTCATAAGCCCTCTGCATGGTATCTAACTTAGCGGTGAGAGCGGTGATCTGATCGACCTCAAGTCGGCCTCCTCCAGTTGCTCGATTGCCCTCTCCGCCGGACCACTGTTGGTTAGTCGCCATATTGTCGATTAAGTTCATTGCCTCAGTAGCGTCTCGATCCATGAGAGCTCCTCCTGCAACTGCATCTACAGAAGTACGAGTGGTATCAGTTAACCCAGCATAAAAAGATTGAATAAGTAACCATTCGGGAATACCATGATGTGGGCAAGAGTATTGCAATTCTCTAAACCTTTCCCAGGCCTCATTCAGTGGTTCATCAGACCTTTGTTTGAAACTGGTCAGTTGGGTCCTAACCTTGGCAGTTCTTTTATGGGGGAAAAATCTGGTCAAAAACAGTTTGGACAATTCCCTCCAAGTGGTAATTGAATCCCTTGGTAATGACCCTAACCATTTCTTGGCTTTATCCCTAAGAGTGAAAGGAAATAAAGCAAGTCTAATATAATCAGCTGTTGCGCCATTAATTTTAATGGTGGCACAGCATTCAAGGAAGGTCTGAACATGGGCATGCGGATCCTCATGATCCATGCCATGGAAGGTGTTTTGCTGCACGATGTTGACAACGCCCGGATTGAAGTTGGGTTGGTTGCCGACAATCCTTGGCAATCGAATTGCTCCTCTAACATCTCCAGCTCTCGGGACATTGAACTCTCGCAATGTCCTTGGCGCATAGTTTGCTCCTTCGTCATCAGAGTATTGATCCTCGTTGGTTGGAGCTTGTCCAGTACCATCGTTAAGTGGATCTTGTTCAGCACCGTGGTTGTTCATTTCGCTTTGTTCTGGATCTGTCTGGCCTCTGTTGTCGGTTTGTATGGTCCGTATGAATCTTGTACGGGCCGTACGGAGAGGTGACAGATGTGGGGGTGCTAGAACAAATGTGTTGGAAGTTTGCCCTTTGCTTCTGAGATGGTAGTGATTCTTGGGCAGTGACTCTTCCAGTATGTTCCTGCAAAGATGAAATACGAAAAATTAAAATTAAAATCTAGAATCAAGCAAAAATAAGAAAAAGTATAGAATTTTAATTGACGTCCCCGGCAACGGCGCCAAAAACTTGATCGCACAAGAATATATGCCAAAAAGTCTCAGTATAGCAAGCTATACTTTTTAAACCTTTGTTATACTCTGTCAATTCAGATAGCAAGTGTACTATCCTGTCGTTGAGTATGCTCAGGTATCGATCCACAGGGACGGAATAAAAACACTGGACTTATCCTAAAATCACTGAAGATTCTAGAAGTGAGAGAAATTGGTTTGGTTTTAGTTCTAACAATTCTACTGATTAAAAGACAATAAAAGATGATTAAAGTTGTTTTCAATTGATAAAAGGGAGTTTCCAGGGTTCAGATTTCATTTCTGTTCAGCCTCGAGGCGTACGGCCTGTACAGATTTCTGTACGGTCCGTATGGGACCCCGAGTTAATGCTGCAACTACTGTTTTCTGTGTTGATACTGTGTTTAGGGTTTCTTTTGACCAGATCTAGATACCTAACCTCAACTTTCGCATTTTGGCCTGATACCCGATTACCGGACTCTACAGGATCCCGTACGGACCGTATACCTGGGCCTTGACTTAGAGACTTTGTGCCTCTGTTGTGGATCCTTCTGTGTGGTTGGGCAGATCTTGTACGGTCCGTACAGAATGTCATACGGTATGAAAAGTAGTCAGATGCAGATTTTCACCCTTTTTCCTGCAAAATACCAAACAAAGCATAGCAGTACCACATTTCATCGAAATACAAGTAAAAAGTCCACATTCATAGGTTTTAAAGCACAGGTTTCATTGTAAATTAGGGCCATAATTTAGATATAATATGGAGATATCACATTCGTTTACGCAGGAAATGCGAAACAATTTTAAAAAGGGTTCAGAACCGTTTGCGGTGTGACCATACCTCATGCGAGAGCCGTTAATACCGCACAGTCTCCAACTTAACTAGATTTTGCCTTTCCTTTATAAACTGAATGATTATACTGCAAGGCACACCGCATGTAGTCTACTTTCTTTCATTTCTGATTCTTTCTCCCTGATCATCTTTTCTCAGTCCACTCTCATGCCCGCTTAGCTCGATTGTTGATATTTCCCTCGTTATTGTCATTCCTGGGGACCTTAAAAAAAAAAAAACGAAGTAAAATCATGGGTTGTTTCCCATGTTGCGCTTCATTTAAAGTCTAGAGCTTAACTTTTTCTTATCAAGGTTAGGTGATTGGTGAGTCAGATCTCATCCTCTCGATGCTATCGTCAGGGGGGTCATTTTCAAGAAAATAGACGGATCACCTATATTTTGCGTCTTTATCTCTCCTAGATGAGTTATCTTTGGTTGACGACTTGTCCATCTCATCATACCCTTCCTTTGTCTTGTTGCGGAGTTCATCATTCTTCTCAATTAGATTGGCGTCATTAGTGGCATAAGAGGCTAGGATGGATTGGTCGATAACTTCTTGTGATTCACAACCGCCTTTCACCCTAATTGGATTGTAGTAGCCTTCGTATGAAAATAATTGGTCAATGCCAAAGAGAGATTGATCTAACTCCTCCTTGTCACTACCCGAATAGTCCATCTCATTGTTGCTTAATAGCTCATCCATCGAGGTTGTCTCACCCTCCATTATTCATGCTTAATTGATTTCGACAAGATACCACATAGATTTCTTCATGTCGAAGACAGCTCTCTCATGACTGATATTTAATGATATCTTCATGTTTTTCATATCTATCAGTGTGCTGCAGGTTGCTAGAAATTGTCGTCCGAGGATAATTGGTATTCTATCATCTTCCTCCATATCTATAACTATGAAATCCCTAGGTATCCACATATTTTTTATTCTAATAGGGGCATTTAGTAGGACTCCCTTGGGGTACCGAATGGAGCGGTCTGCTAGTTGCAGTGATATACTCGTTCACCGAACCCCAATTTGTGGAAAACGAATTTAGGCATGAATCTTACTCTTGCGCCCAAGTCACACAATGCTCCGTATTGATATACTCCATATTCCCTATGGTGCATGGTATTGAGAAGCTTCTGGGATGTTTCAATTTTTTTGATAACTTATTGAGCAGCATTGTGCTACATTTCTTAGTCAGTGTTACTCTTGCATAGTGTTGTAGCTTCTTTTGATTGTAAAATTAGCTCCTTTAGGAACTTGCCACATTGAGGAATACTCGCTATGGCTTCTGTGAAAGGTATTGTGACGTGTAATTGTTTCAACATTTCGAGAAATTTAGAGAACTTTTTATCAATCTTCGCTATGATTTGTCTCTGTGGATATGGCAGAGGTGGCTTAGAAGGTAATGGTGTGTAGACCTGTTTGTTTCGCTCAGTAACATCACCTTTGTTGGCTGGCTGTCGTGATCTTAGGGATTCTTGCGATATGCCCTATGAGTTGATGGAGGTCGCATGTGGCTCATATTCTATTTATCTTGCTAGTTCTTGAGACCGTATGCAGTCTTCCAAGACCGCATGCTGATTAGGGTTTGCGACTGGTTGGCTTGGGTGAGGATGATCGACATCTTCCAACCATGGTGGATCTGCATAATGAGTCCCTTATCGTGTCATCATTGAATTACATGCTTGGGCTGATTAAACCGCGAAGACTTTCATCAATTAGAGGACTTGATCTTCTAGGATTTAAGTCATTTGGACTAATGAGTCTAACTACCTCTCTATCGACTTATATGTTTTCTCCTCATTGTCCAAGAATTTGTCCATCAAGTACTCAGAATATGGCTCACCAAGGGGTTGCCATGCTGGCCCTTCGTGAAGACTATACACTTGTTCTTCTAAACCTGCATTATACGTGTTAGCATTTAAGTATTGAGGTATAAAAGTGTGACTCACATAGTTGACTTGCTCTACTTTCACTTTTTCAAGAAGCGGGCATATGTCTCATGTAAGGTGAACATCTCCACATGTCTTGCACATCTCCATCTGAGCTTGAGCCTTCTTCTTGAGAGAAAGATCGTTTATGAGCTCAAATAGTTTTTTAAGTTTGGCATGGTTAGCGGTGCGATATTGGTGGCACGTATAATGGTTGCATAACTTTTGGTACTTCGTCCCATTATTTGGTAGCTTTGGCTTTCACACAGATCGGTGATAGCCTTTGCTGCTCCTTCAACACTTAAGTTGAGAAATTATCCTTTGGTTGATAAATCTAATGCTCGTTGGTCATAGATTTGTAGCCCGCCATAGAAGGATTGAAGTACAAGCCACTCTTCTAGTCCATGATGTGGACATTCTCTCTTGATATTCTTCAGGCATTTCCATGCTTAGCTTGGGGTTTCTCCATCTTTCTGCACAAAGGAAGTAATTTGACTTCAATACTATATGGTCCTAGATGGTGGGAAATACTTAACGAGGAAGGCTTTCTTCATTTCATCCCAACTTGTGCTTGAGCCAGCATCTAATGTTTCAAGCCATTGCAACGATTGTTCTCCCAACGATAATTGGAATTGGCGAGGTCAGAGGTCATCTTGCATGACTCCATCCACCTTGATCATGCTACAAGCGCCTTTGAATCTATTGAGGTGGATCTGAGGATTCTCGTCGGGTCGACCTTCAAAAATATATTAGTCACCAATCGGATATAGGAATTCTTAATGTCAAAATTAACTGCCTCTATATCAGGCATTATGATACTAGTTTGATCCCACAAATCTAGTGGAAGAGTGAAGTCCTTCAGCGGCCGTGACATGTTGATGGTTGCTCCGGCAATAGAGTTAATGATAGGGGTATGTTGGTGTTAATTGGAGACTTTCCAGAGGGATCCATGTAAATGGAACTCGAGCTTGCCTTCCAACACACCTTCTTTGGGGAATATAAATATATAAATTTCTCTCCTTATAGGAGATAATTTATAACAATAATATGCCTCCAAAAGATAGATAACAAAAGTAAAGTAAAGTACTAAAAATAAAAATGCAGAAAAATAAAAAGTGTAGAAAGTAAAAGTTTTGACCTAGTCCCAGCTGTTGTTAAACACCTAAAGATAGTGCAAGAATTCTCTATGATGGGATAATTCTTACTCTGTCCCCGGCAACAGTGCCAAAAAGCTTGATGACTCTATATGAGACTACTAACTTTTAGTTTATAAAAATATACTTACTTACCATAATTCTACTTACAGTCAGATTACAAGTGTATAATCCTACCGTGTAATAGTGTCGGGTGTCGATCCACATGGATAGATCTTTAAATGAGTAACAACTTGCACTCTGGTACTATAATTTCCCACAGATGTCAGGGTTCGATCTTATGCGTATTTGAAAGGTTATTCTACTCTAAGGTCGGCTTATGGAGAACAATTCACATTGTTTACTCGCATGTGGCACTGTCACTAACTCCCTAAGTAATAACCCTAAACCCTACTAATTACGAAGTAATAAATAAATTTCTAATTATAAATAAACAAATAATATTCTCATATCCTGCTAAGGGAGCCCACTTGGTTCTAACCCTAGTCTTTGAACCATTGCCAAGCCTCGTTAGCCGAAGTGCTTAGTACTTACTCATATACATCTGTTACTGAATACAATGACTAAAACATCTATTGGTATGTGGAGGACATTGGCATATAGTACATAGAACTATGCATGCAAGGATAAATTCAATAACAATTCAAATATAACAAAATCTCAAATAGACATAAAAGAAAAATAAATATATACAGAAATAATATAGAATTCAATACATCCAAACCCTAGAGATGAGAAGCTTAGCTATTCAAAGCCATGACAAAATAAAAGGAATAAAATAAGAAAGACATAACCACAACCCTTGAAGATTGAAGAACCTCCTTAGATGGCGCCTTCTTCTCCCATCTTGAACTTCAAGTGTTTCCCTTTTCTACTCCAGAATTTCTCTTATGATATAAATGATATAATAGTAAAATAGCAAAGTCTTCATTAGAAGAGAAGGAAGATGCAAGATCTGAAGATGGTGTGCATGAGAGAAGAGACATCATAGGTGTTCTCCTTCCATCTCACTCTATTGTTCTCTTTCTTTATGTCTTTTGTCTCTTTTATTGTTGAACCCGTCATGAGAGGCTAAACAACCCTTTTCTAGGGTGAAGACATGTAATCTTGAATTCTTATGAGTTTAATGTAAGGTTTATTTATATTTATCATGTGCTTATGATCTGAATTATTTCAAAGACTTACTCTTTGTGTCATTACTTGACTTGGTGCATTCTAACCTCAAAACACATGAAGATGTATACTTCATGGTATGTTCATGGGGTTGACCAGTAGGTATAAGATTATCTTAGATCCAAGTAGAATAGATGTAATTGTTGATCTCTTGCGATCCGAACTTCAGCTAAAAACCTATTAGTATAAGGATTAGTAGATGAAGGTCACACTCTATGACCTGATGGTGGAGTAATCTTAATTGTTATTATTATGAAAGACATATAGGAAGGATGTAATTGTGAACTTGAACATTTTTAATTTTAATAATTGAGACTTATCATTAATTTTTATGCAATTGCTTAGGTTCAGGATAAGGTATCATTCATTTACCAGTCCTACTCAATTAGGGTGTTACAACATAACAGTAACTAACACTAGAACAGGATTAGCAAATCTCAGATTGCATTTGATACCAGTACAAGGCGTGTGTGGTTCTGATTAAATCGTATGCGATTCTGAATGAAGGTAAAACCAGCCATGTACGATTTATGTAGTAGCATGCAGATGGTAACAGAACCGCATGAGATTGAGTAACTTTACTTGACAGGTTTATTGATAACGCCAATTTATATAGCGAAAATTACTACTTTGAAGTACGAAAAATGATGAAAAAATATATGCAAAGTAGCCATTTTTTCAAATTATTCACCGCAAATGCTTTTAGGATATTTTGGTAGGTTTTGGAGAAAGTTGCGTATTTAGGCTGAAAACAGAGCAAAAATATCATATTTAGGCCAATTCTGAAGGAAGTGTCAAAATAGGGCATCACATAAAGTATGCAACACCTTACACGAAGTGTACAACATGCAACATGGTGGAAACATAGAAAAATTGGTTAAGTCAGGTGCCGTGAGGACTGGAGTAGACCGTATGCGGGCTCAGTGCCTAGGCCGCACGGGCACACGGATTGGATCCGTGGACTGTCTTAGTTGGATTAAATCTCGACCGTTGAGCAGCAACAGTCTAGAAGGATGAACCTATAGCTGTGGCAGACTTGCTATGATTGGAAGTTTATATATAGCAATGTTATTTATGGTATTAGATGCTAAATATAACATCAAAATGCTAAAAATAGCCTCCATGACCTCTATGGCTACACCCTTATGATTACTATATGAACCCATCATGTAATAGGATTTAGTGTGTATATTTTAATTGTGTAAGTCCAGAAATTAGAGTATAATAGTGTGCAAATTCTGGAGTTGGAGAAGAAAAAGTGCTAGAAGTCCAAGGCAGAAGAAGAATGCGTCATCTAAGGAAGAAGGGTCTTCAATCTTCAGGGGTTGTGGTTGTCTTTCTTATTTTATTCCTTTTATTTTTCATGGCTTTGAGTAGCTAAGTTTCTCTTTTCTAGGGTTTGGATGTATTGAATTCTGTATTATTTCTTTATGTATTTATTTTTCTTTTATGTCTATTTCAGATTTCGTTATTCTTTGAATGTTATTGAAATATATCCTTGCATACATAGTTCTATCTACTATATGCCAATGTCCTCCACATACCAATAGGTGTAAGGTCATCGTATATGGTAACAAACATATATGAGTAAGTACTAAGCACTTGGGCTAACGAGGTTTGGCAGCAGTTCA
This sequence comes from Carex sylvatica, assembly GCA_964058845.1. NCBI lineage: Eukaryota > Viridiplantae > Streptophyta > Magnoliopsida > Poales > Cyperaceae > Carex > Carex sylvatica. Next base: position 16,764 of record CAXKVR010000633.1, read on the forward strand.
TAGACTAGGGTTATAATCCAGTGGGCTTCCTTGGCATGATATAGATTAGATGACATATTGAATTATAATTAGGAATTTATTTATTACTTTGTAATAAGTAGGGTCTAGGGTTATTACTTAGTGAGTAATAGGAGAATGTGATTAATTAGATTAGTGTGAGTGGTTTAATTACATTACATCATGTGTCAATCTGAATTGTTCTCTGCAAGCCGACCTTAGAGTCAGAGAACCATTAAAATACACATAAGACTGAACCCTGACATCCGTAGGGAATAATAGTACCGATGTGCGGCTCTGCTTGTGGGGTAGTTTATACCGTATGCAAGTTAGTGATAGTCCCGCATACAGGTAAACATGAGTGCTATAAATATATTTTGAATTAATTAAAATAATATCATCCAAAACCCTAGAGGCTCCCTATTTTATGGTTAACAACAATTAACATCTCCACCTAAAACCTAGCCAGAGTAAACTCTAAAATCAACCTATACTTATTATTATTATTATTATTATTATTATTATTTAGCACACAAACCAAACAAACCGGAGAATCTAGACTGTATACGTTGTTAATCATATAAAGATCTATCATTGTGTATCGACACCTGACACTACTACACGGTAGGATTATACGCTTGTAATCTGACAGAGTAGAATTAGGGTAACTAAGTATATTTTTACTAGTATCGTGCCCGTGCGTTGCAACAGAGACATATTATAAGAGAGGCAAATAATAAATTATTGATAAAAGAAACAACAATAAATAATTAAAAAACATATCAAATATAACATGAAAAAATCTCTGAAGTATTATTGCTAGTGTGATCCCCTTCGATGTAATCCAACATTTCTTAAAATGAACAAAAAAAAAATGAAAAATAGATTATGATTGCTACAATGAAAACATATAATAAAATGAGAAATATTAAATTAATATGGTTCATACCTTGTTATGTTGAAGTTACTGTTACAAGTTTTTACTTTTTACCAAGTAGAAAATGAATTTCATTTCATATAAATTATGTATTGAAATGAAAATCTCATATAATATTACAAAGCAAGTTCTTCTTCGTTTTTGATCGTTTGTTTTGGTAAATAAGCTTGGCAATGGGTTGGAGCTTGGTGACGTTTGGTGCATGTCAGAGCCTTGAACTTGAGTTTCCCATGGCTTTATGGTGTTTTAACATAACTGAAGGGGTTTCAATCATTGACAAAGTTTAATTATGATGTATAAGTATTTGTTCAAAGGGTTCTTCACTCTGGATTTGCTCATTGGATCAAGTGATTCTTACTGGAAATGCGTAGCATAGGTGCCACAAGCTTTGATTTTACAGGTGGTGTTAATTGTTTTTACTTTAATATTTAGTATAAATTAATGTAGACCGGCACCTACTAATTAGTGTCGAGATTCAAGAGAGCTTGATGAAAAGAACCTTACAGCCACCTTGTAGTGCTTTATGACTAAGTAGTTAAGTTTTTCTCTATTTATTACATCCTTGAGATATATACTCTCTTGCTAAGATGATCTGCAATTATCACAGGACACTATATATTAAGCTTTACATTGTATTACCCCAATTTATTTTTCTCGTTTACTTTAAATAGTCTCTCTAATCATTCGAAATACATTCCTTGCATTCTCATTATAGAGAACTAAAATATTCATATAAGGCTTAACAAAATCTGATATCAATATATCAAAAAGATAATACAGAATTAAGGATGCTATACAAGGAATGAGGATTTGTATTCTTCTCAACTAAGAAAGGAGAATAAGAAAACATATATGTGGAGTTTGATCAATTGAAGAAGAAAAATAAGGAAACATATTTCATGCAAGAAAATCTTGCTAAAAGATCGAATCGGTTGAAATTTAATGGTAACATATAGTGCGATTGTACGTGTGGCGAGTCTTGTTTTAATTAAATTTAAACTTCTACATATAAAAGATATTTATTTAATCAAAAGAAGACAGATTATGTGATTGAAAGGCTGAGATTAAATACGAAATTTCATCTTTCAATCATAGCCGTTGGCGGATCGGACATCCAATGTGCTTAATAATAGAATGGAGATATACTAAAAGTGAGAAGTCTCATTTTGAGTCATCATTTACACAGTAGCATGCGGATGGTGACAGAACTGTGTGCGACTGCTAAGTTAAGAAGAACCTAGATCAAACGAGTTTGAATGATAGAATGTCTGAATCCCTAGAAGTCCCATCTTCTAAACACTTAATTAACTACTACTGCACTGTTGGAAGTAAACATTACAACTACACAAACAACCAAACAACCAATCAATCAAACAAACAATCAAATCAACCTAAAAGAATTGATAACCTAGACTTGCTTTGAGATTAGATCTCTTAATACACCATCTTTATGGATTGGCACCTCGATCATGCTATACGAATTGGTTCGTGTGCTTGCAAATTAATAAGTAAAGTAGACAATTAGGGTTATCAATATTATTAGCTTTGATTCTGATCCATCAAGTTTTTTGGCGCCGTTGCCGAGAATGGTGTGAAAATTCTCATGAATTTTTACATTGTCATTAAGGTTTCTAATTTTACCAAACTGAAAATTCATGGGAGCGCCACAAGAGGAATAAACAACCTTCCGGGTTTGCCGGAAGTAAATCTTAAGGAGAACTACAAATGCATCACATATAAAAAAGAATGCGGACATGAAAAACCACCCACTTGCGAAGGAGGATCCTTCCCACCACTATCCAATCATTAGGGATACAAGCAAGGTCGAGCTTTGGGACCATAAACAAGCGCTGCTTGGGAGGCAACCCAAGGGTTTTCTTTTTCTCTAACTTTTACCCATTTTATAATTTAGTAGTTTAAGTAGAGCTCACGGTTAGAACTTGCACACTTAAGAGAGACAATCTCAACACATAAACTTGAAAACGAGAAATACAGCTAATAGACATGTCTAGAACTTAATCAAATTATTTTTGCTAAGGATTCAATAGAGACTAGCTCTCTGGAATTTCTCACATACTTCCAAGCTGTTTAGAGTCAACCGCATCTGACTGAGAGGCTGCGCCAAATCAATACTCTCCTTACCTTAAACTGACAGTCCCCAGTTGCACATGATTGACTTAATCCACCTACAGGTGATACCTTAACAAATCCAACATGATTAAGGAAAAATTCAATGTCCCTCAGCCATACGGATCATCTGAGAACCGCATACGACTGAATGTGTAATGTTAGATGTTAAAATTCGAAAAATTTCTAAGTATGAACTTTCACACGTTTCTCTTCAATCGCACGCTGGCTCTGAATAAGGAAAATTTAGTCGCACACGGACCAACCACAAACGCATGCTGGCTCTAGAAAAGGTAAATCCAGTAGCACACGATTCTGCACCTAAACCACACACGATTATGGTATCTGTGTGGATTGAAGGGAAAATAAGGCAAAATATTTCTATGTACTGAATTATAACATTCATAACTTGTATAATAACTACAAGGCGTGATCACAAGGACTTAAAGAGATTTGGAGACATAATTAATTAGAGAAATAACCATATTCAGTTATTTTTGGAAGGTTCCTTATTTCTAGAAAAATAACCACCCACCATCCAAATAACCAACACTCCACTACTTCACTCTCTTAATTACTGTTTTCCATATAAATCCTGACTAAATTTCCTGACATTTCCTCTCACAATACTTAGCAATTTCTGAAATCCTCTCTAACCATCTAGGTTTTAGTAATTCTGCAGGTTTGTCATCACAGGAAGCTAGTAGCACACAGTTTAAGCCTAAACCACACGACACCCTCACGAACCGCACGGAGCTTCTGGAAATAGCCGACAACTCTGGTTGGGGCAAGAACCTTGCATCATGGAAGGAACCAAGTGAGGGGGAACTGAAGTTCACGTCTAATCTCCGTCAGGAGCGATACCAAGCTTTGAAGGAACGCCAAGTTGTGAACACTAAGGCCATGTGTTACAACTCAATGATGGCTATGAACATCTTCGGAGAAGTGAGGACCTTGTTAGCCAACATCCACATCTGGGGGCTAGCCGACAAGTTACAAACTGAGAAGACATACACTCGCCCTACTCTAGAGTTTCTCTGAACCATCCATATAGAAGGTGGGGTCACATCCTTCGCTATCTACAACAAGGGATACCACATGTTAGATCACGAGATCAATGAAGCATTGGGAACGCCTTAGGCAGGACATATCGACAATGCACCACTCATGGTGAGACAAAGCTTTTGGGAATGGGTCTCTATGGAGTTAGATGGCGAACACTCGAAGGAGGCACACCACATATTAGAGGCACTCTTGCGCTATGCCCAAATCATCATATCCAATTCTATATTTTCAACGAGAGAAGCCAACATGAAGTAACCGAGTGCGATATCTTTCTCCTACAACAAATGAAAAATTACTCTTGGATGTGGCAATAGAATATTGGACACTTTGTTCATGAGCACTTAAGCACTGTAGCCACCGACATACGTCTGGATTGAGTCATTGCCGTGGGAGAGATCGTGAACATGATATGCAAGTATCTCAACATCCATGTGAGCCACGAGCATGAAGCGTTGGGACAAACCTGTCTCAACATGACATACTTGAACATGACCAAACATGTGAAAATGGCCTTCGACCAGTAGACGGGCGATTTGAACTACTATCTATATCTAGCCAACAAGTACTTCACGCTCATCCACACCGACCACTATGTCCCCATCGATAGAAACTCTCGCCACCAAGGCAAAAACAACGAGGAGGATATAATATCACACCCATGACACTATCCTCACACAACCTCGGAAGGACATATGAAAAATTATTATGAAAGGCATATATAAAGGACGCAATTGAGAACCTGAACCTTTCTAGTCTTAATAATTTAGACTTATCATTAATCTTTATGTGATTGCTTAGGTTCAGGATAAGGTATCATTCCCTTACCAGTCCTATTCAATTAGTGTATTACAACATAACAGTGACTAACACTAGAAAAGGATTAACAACTCTCAGATTGCTTTTGATACCGGCATAAGGCGTGTGCGGTTCTGATCAAACCGTGTGTGATTTTGACTGGAGGTAAAAATGTTGTGAATTTTAGGGGTATTTATTTTTGGACTAATTATCACACAAATGCTTTAAATTTATAAACCTAAAAACACAAAGCAGATCAATTGCAAGCGCACAATCTATCCTTGTAGTAATAAGGTATCGATCCAAAGACTAAGGTAATTGAAAATTTTATTTAAACTAAATTAAAACAAACTAAATGTGGGTTCAATAC
>CAXKVR010000634.1:0-26334 GCA_964058845.1 Carex sylvatica
GATGTGGTAGTAGTAATGTACAAACCTGTCAGAGTCGATGCCTCAGAGACGGCATATTGCCAGAACATGAGAACATGGTATTCTATTTAATTACGGCTTCTGAATGTGCATATAACCGTGTTATCATCTGTGATTACCACCGTGTATTTGTAATTGGCCTTGGTAAACCAGCCAGAAGCGTCAGGCATGTATACATTAACTCTCTCTTGTGTGGATGTTACCTCAAACTCGTTCCAGTTGCCAAATCCACCGAGCATTGTCATAGATTGTGACCTCTTGCACTGTTTGTTAATCAACTATGAAAAATTAATGATATTAATGTTTTAAAATAATTGAATGAAAATAGAATAATTAAAAATTTTAAAAATAAAATAATTTAATGAAAATAAAATACCTTATGCACACGACATGAGAACTATTGACTCTGGCTTGCTTCAAATTTCGCTTTTGCCCTCCTTTTGAGCAAATCATTGTTGATATTTGTAAAATGTGTCCTCAATTATTACTGCTACCGGCAACCTACGAGATGACCTCAAGACATTATTGAGCGACTCGGATCCGTTTGTAGTCATAATTTCCCAACGGTAACCCCCATCCAGCGCTTGGAATATCTTCCATGGTTTTGAACACTCATTCTCATCTTGATCCAGATACTTATCCACACCGTCCAACCAATTCAGAGCACGGTCACATACATCCCCCATTGCTTGCATTCCTTATCTTCCTCTTCGCCACATATATCATGAAGTACTTGATTGTTTGGTCATTGCAATGGTTCTTCTTCATATTTTCTGCTATGTGAGTAGCACAAAGACGATGAACGCGCTCATCCTTGTTTTTCTTATTCCATCCAGATCATCCTGTTTAAACACATTTTTATGCCCTTGCCTCTATCAGTAATGACACACACAAACTTGGAACGAATTACATTGTTTAAACACATTTTTATGCCCTTGCCTCTATCAGTAATGACACACACAAACTTGGAATGAATTACATTGCGCCTCAACCATTACATGAATCATGCATAATCTTCAAAATTCTATGTATCTACAAAAGAAAAAGCCAATGGGAGGAGCTGATTTTATGCAATCCATATTTTACCTGTATTAGAAACCATCAAAAAAAGGTGAATGATAAAAATTAGGTACACTTTAACCTAGGATTTTGTATCGATAACTTGACCAATATTCATGCATATAGGATATTTAGTCTAATTTAGCTTAGAAATACATCAAGAACCAAGTTACTGCCGTTTGCTCATCTTATTTGTAGTTTTGGAGCATTTGCAAGCTTTGGAATGGTCTCTGGGGCACTTGGTGCGACCGTACCACTTTGGAAGAAGCCTCGAACAAGAAAAAGACAATTTCCTATAAAAGTCAATTTATATTACAGGAAATGATAGATCTTCTCGCAAGCTTTTCGAAAAGTGGTAGAACACTGAAAACGAAGCTACGGACAAGGAGTTGTGCCCATTTAAAGTTCAGTTCACAGCCCAGTCAGAGGCTCTGTGCGGCCTAATGTGCGGCCTGGACAACCCGCACATCTCACAACGCAGAAATCCATGCGGTCACCCCTGGCCACACAATCCAAATGTAGAAATTCCAGCTTTCGACATCTTTTCGTATTTTAGCTATATCTGGGCCATACGACTCCTTTTTAGGAAAATAAAAGATTGCTGGAAAGAGGACAACGAGATCTACAATTATAGAAAGGTTATAAATCATAATTTATGATGCCCAAGTCACAGGAATCCTTTTAGTAAGCCATCAGCTGATATTATTGCCATATCTGATGAGATCTTGATTGATTCACGTTCCATCATTGGTTGTTTCTTCCCTAAGTCACAAATTAGCTATAAATGAAGGGGAGGAAGCAGGAGGAAGGACATCTCCTCTTTAGAGAAGACATCTTTCATATCACAATTCACTTCATTGAAACCCTAATCAATCTCTCCATCCATCTCATCTCTCAAGTGAACAAAGGCGCGAAGGATTGAAGAACTTGGCGGATCTCGAGGAGCTTGCAAGGAAGAACTGAGGCATAACTTGGGAATTAGTGTATTCTATTTCTCTTGTTATTTTCTTGATTTTACTTGTATGGATTCTTTGTTTTCTATCATGGCTGTTATTATTTTTGCACCCATGAGAGACTAATTTTCTCTCTAAGGGCTTAGGTTGTAGCATGAACTTGTGTTAGTTTATTTACTTGGAAGTTATTTTTATAATGATTGTTTGGCTTGATGTTTGGTTCTATTTTATAATTATGAGTCATGCATGAATGTGTTTTTGCTAACCAGACCTTGCGGGGGTAGTGACAGTACCCTTTGTCTCTATAGTGACCTTAGAAGAAATACCTTCATTGTATACAAATTAATTTAGGGATAATAGATTTAGATGGACCAAGTCAAGTCTACCCCGGATTCATAGAATCAAAGGTTCGGTTTTGATAATTGAAAAACCAAAATATCACTCCATTAATCAGGAATTTATCAAATACAATACAAATTAGTAAAAGTAGATGACTTCAATTAAAGAACCCAAATAGGTAGTGACAACCTAGGTTGGTGGTATATTAATGTGAAGACATGAAATTATGAATGGTAATGTTAGGAGGTAAATAAACCAATCCCTATCAAGACATAATATGAATTTAAAGAACTTCACAAGTAAATAGATTAGCCAAGTGATTGTAGACCAAAAGCTCGTAGACTTTGTTATCTTGATTCACAAACACCTCTTTATTTGCATTTGATTTAATTTCTTGTTACAAACCAACTTCTTTGGGTATTGAACTCACATTTAGTTACTTGCAACAAAACCCCCCTTTTTATTACTTGCAATTTATTTAGTTTTAATTTAGTTTAAATAAAATTTACAATTGCCTTAGTCTTTGGATCGATACCTCATTACTACAAGGATAGATTGTGCGCTTGCAATTGATCTACTTTGTGTTTTTAGGTTTATAAATTTAAAGCATTTGTGTGATAATTAGTCCAAAAATAAATACCCCTAAAATTCACAACAGTGAATAAAAAAAGATCAAAATGCATCAATTTATCGACTACATGTGAGTAGATAAAATGACATATCAATTTTGATTTTTATTACCTTTGTATTTGCCTGATAAGAAACATGCATTAACAGTGATGACAGGTCTCAGGTGTTGGAAAGCCTCTATGCACGGTCTAAATTCCCAAGCCGCCCTATAAAAGTACCTATAAGGTCTAGGCTCACCAGTTGGATATGAGATAATATCAAACAATGTATGTCAATAAAAACAAATTATTTAGTTTCATATTTTTTGTTTGTCAATGTTGTTGAAAGAAAATAAATAATATAATACCTGAGTTTTTTCGCTTAATTGTCTCCAACAAGGGGACTATAAGCGCGTATGACCCCTCCCAACTGCCAAATTGACGGGCAATTGTCAACTCTCTTTCACGCCATAATTTGTTGTATGTCGGTCCTTTTTAACTTTTAATCAAAATTATAAACTTCGAGTGTGTCCTAAAGTTATTCTTGATGAAAAATTATAATAACTTTGTCCTAAATAGAAGTATAAATAAATAAAGTAAAGAACAGAGTTTAGAGACACTTGACATAGGATTTGTTTACGGAGTTTGGCACTAACGCCTACGTCCTTCGAGATGGTGCGCCTTTCTTTACCCAATGAGAAAGGATTACAAAGTGGAACCGGTGAGCCCTTACAATCTTTTGGGAAGTCACACGGCTCGAACAAGAAGCACTAAAGGCTCAGGGTAGTCAATCTGATTTGCGATGACTCAAGGATTGCTAGGTGAGCACAAAGGCTCGAAGTAGTAATTGGTTTGATCACGTAGGAACACTCTAGGAATTGTGTAATTGATTGAATAAGCTTGAGATTGATTGTGAGTATTAAAGTTTAAGCACACAAGCAACAACGGCTTTCTCTAGATTTGTAAAAATGAAATATTAAAGTTGGGGACGGCTAGAGTGTCAATCCAAACCTTAGTATAGTTTCTATTTATAAATAGCTGCCAAAAAAGAAGTAAATGGTCTTGACCGTTGCAACGGTTCATGGACCGTTACAACAGTAGGGTAGTTCGAACAGGTTTGGATATGCAACGATCAAGGACCGTTGTAACGGTCTCCACAACGGAAGTTCTCAGACTCAACTTTCGGCTGGAGCCGCTTGATTTGATTTAATGAGGTGCAGTCATTTCTGTGACTTGATTTATTCCGTTGCAATAGATCCTGGGCCGTTGCAACGGTAGAACTCAATTAGTTTAGTCTCAAGCTGATTTTACCAATTTTATAGATTAATTGTCCTAAATCTTGAGTTATGCTTTTGCTATCCATACTCTTGTGCTTCATGACCACATTCTTGATGTTATATTGCAGTTCATTGATTCATCATCGATGTGTACTTATTGTATCTTCAGTTGTCATGAACCTGCACATGTCTCAAGAAGAAAAACTGTAAAATGCTATTATGGATGTTTTGCAGGTCAAACGAGTAAGTCGAGGGCTCTAAAAGCCAACAATCTCTCCCTTTTGATGATTTACAAAACATGCATATCAAGTGAGTGCATAAATTGGTTATTCCCACAAAGTTCGAAAATTTTGAAATTATTGAAGTTTTTATTTTTTCATTTTTCTTGTATTATTCTTTTGTGTGTGCCATGGAATACCAATATAGCATGAATTTGAAATATCTCTTTTCCTTTTTAGAAATGGTCAAAAGGGTTTGAAAATAAAACATAGTTATGCTCAAAACGAAGAGAGGGCTTCCCCTCAATTCATGCACTCCCTCTTAATTTAGTAAAATTATAAATTAAGGCCTATAAATAAAAATTATCAATAGAATATTAAAATTAAAGCATGTAAAATTTGCACTAAGTTGAAATTTGAAGTGTATGTAGTGCAACATATGGTAATTGGATTCTTTTTAGTCATGAAATTGTTGAAATTAAAAATAAATAAAACTTGATAATATAAATCTTCTAAAATTAGATAATATTGAGGTTAAAATTTTATCAAGTGCATTAGCCTCTTGTTCTAGGCAAACTATTGAAATTATATTACGTAATTTAAATGAATATTGAGATTTAAGAATTTATATATGAGGAGGGATTAAGTTACAATAATTTTTGAGTTACAACAAGTTACAACAATCATTTTCTATATTTTCAAAGTCCAAATTATCGATCCAAACCGTTAGATGTGATCTCCACAATAAAATGTGCTTGGAGACCAAATTTTACATTTTTTGGAATTTTTTTACTATTTATTAAGATGGGTACAAAATTCAATGGTATGAATTTGACTAATTTTTGTACCCATCTTAATAAATAGTAAAAAAATTCTAAAAAATGTAAAATTTGGTCTCCAAGCATATTTTATTGTAGAGATCACATCTAATGATTTGGATAGACGATTTGGCTTTGAAAATATAAAAGATAGTTGTTGTAACTTGATCCCTCACCTCTATATATATATAGAGGATATAGAGGTTGGCTACTATGCTTATATAAGCATATCTCCACATATGTGTATAACTCATTTTTGTGTTTTCAATGTCCAAATAGTTGATATAAACCGTTAGATGCGATCTCTATATTGAAATGTGCTTGGAGACCATATTTTACATTTTTCTGAATTTTTTTCCTATTTATTAAGCCACTTTGAAAATCGCTGATCCAACGGTGGCTTAACAAAACAGTAAAATCAGAAGCCACTGTTGGATCAACAATTTTCAAAGTGTCTTATTAAATAGTAAAAAAATTCAGAAAAATATAAAATTTGATCTCCAAGCACATTTCAATATAGAGATCACATCTAACAGTTCAGATTGACCATTTGGACATTGGAAACACAAAAATGAGTTATAAGCATATGTGGGGATATGCTTATATAATCATAGTAGCCAACCTATATATATATATATATATAGAGAGAGAGAGAGAGAGAGACTAATGTGCATTCGTATGCATATGGGCCGATATGTCATATGCATATGATCCAAATTTAAAATTTTAAAATCCAAAACATCGATCTGAACCATTCATCTTGTTCTCCATATTAATATGTACTTGGAGACAAAAATTTATATTTTTCTGAATTTTTTTACTATTTATTAAGTCACTTTAAAAATTGTTGATCCAACGGTGGTTTAATAAAACAGTAAAATCAGCAGCCACCGTTGGATCAATAATTTTCAAAGTGGCTTAATAAATAGTAAAAAAATTAAGAAAAATGCTAAATTTGGCCTCCAAGCATATATTAATATGGAGAACAAGATGAACGGTTCGGATCGACGTTTTAGATTTGAAATTTTAAATTTGGACCGTATCCATATCGGCTCATATGCCTATGAATGCACATTAGTCACTCTTTCTCTCTCTCTATATATATATATAGGAACCTGCTAGTATGCTATGCGTAACATAGAGGGCCTCCGTGCAACAGCTCAATATTTGACTTTTCAAAATCCTAATGGTCGATCTGAACCATTAATCTTGTTCTCCATATTAATATGTGTTTGGAGATCAAATTTTACATTTTTTGGAATTTTTTTACTGTTTTTTTAGATTTATTGAAAATCGTTGTTTTTTTATATGGTCCAGATTTGCTGAAAACAGTAATTTTCAATAAATCTAAAACAATAGTAAAAAAATTTCAAAAAATGTAAAATTTGGTATGCAAACACATATTAATATGGAGAACAAGATGAATGGTTCAGATCAGCCGTTAGGATTCTGAAAAGTCGAATACTGAGCCGTTGCACAAAGGCCCTCTATGCTACACATAGCATGCTAGCATATTCCTATATATATATATTGATCATTTTGGTGATTCTTCTAATCGGTATTAATTTGAAGTGGAATAAATTATCAATATGTATGTGCCTCTAAATTAGGCAAAGGTATTGAAATTAGAATTAACTCAATTTGATCATATTTATTGTTCTCAACATGAGATATTTTGAATTTTGAGAATGATCAATTAATCATGATGATTGCTAGGAAACGAAAAGTTTGGAAAGTTAAAGAAACACACATAAGATAGATAGTTTGATCCCCCATAAACCCCTCTAACTAGTTCTCCTTGGATTTAGGCTCCACCTCAATCTCCTTCTCCTCGGCTAGCCTTCTGGCATCTTTGTTGTTGATCCCTTCATTGGACTTCCTCTTATGCTTGTCTCGCTCCTCACGGATACACTTGCAATTGACTTATACAAAGAAGTTGAACCTTGGGTCGGTGGGATGAACCAACTTAATGAGAACACAATGAGGGTGAAATGCTTTGACGCAGTCAGTGCATGTGAACATGCTCCATGCTGTTCTATTCTTGTTACATACAAGACATGTGTAGTACTCAATAGGGGAGTCGGCATCAGATTCAAGATCAGAAAGAATGGCATGACATGAGTACTCATTTTGAGAGTCTTAAGATCAATTAGAAGACATATTTGTTGGATATTATGTAGTGAGGGGGAGAGAAATATAGTGCAAGAGAATTTGTGTGAATTTGATGTGCAACGGTTTGCTTTAAATAGAAGAGAAACACGATTCAATTAGGGCTATGCATCTTGGCTCACATGGAAACTTATTTTTGATTAAGAAGTATATATCAATTGAGAGTAAAGGAATACAAATAATTTAAAGGAGATCAATTAGTATTTGAGAGTATATCAATTATACAAAAATTTTGAAAGTTTTGATGAATGAGGTAAGGCAAAAACTAGAAGGTAATCTGGCAGAATTTTGGTTTGCCGCTACGGACCATTGTAACGGTAGAGATCAGACAGTGTTATAACAATTGATTTTGGGGAAGAGTTGACACGTTATATTTACATTAAATTTATATCTCAGAAATTAGTCCTATAGAGATAGCATCCCTAACTTATTTCGAACTTCATTATGTTGTTGAGCACTTAGAGGTTTGATAAATATATCAGCAATTTTGATGTTTAGTGTCATTATGAATAATTTTTACATTTTCTTTTTCAATATGGTCCCTAATAAAATGATGTCTAATTTCTATATGTTTTGTTTTTTAGTGGAGCACGGGATTCTTAGATATTTGAAGTGCGCTTATGACATTTGTAAGAGGGTGAGCGGGAACTTCCCTTAGATTCTCGAGAATTTGAGATATGTGTTTTTATGAGTCTCTTGAGAATCTACATGAGGAGCATTTTCTTCTATTGTGGTTAGCTCAAGTGGTGGAGTGATTGTCGGATCCCCATCACTAGCAAATGTCTGTACGGGCCGAGGCTCATGTGTGGATACATCATTTGTTGCATTTATTTTACCTTGGTTGTTTGCATCATTTCTCTCATTCTCTTAATTTTGTCTAGGTGTTTCAATATCTACAAAATCATTTCCTTTCTCAGCCATGTGATTACCATTTTCATCAAATTTGACATGTACATATTCCATTATAGTACGATGTTGAGGTATATACACTATATATGCTTTACTAGTCATGAAATATCCTACGAATATGCTTTCAATGGCTTTAGGGTCAAATTTGCCTAACTTTTGTAATTCATCTAAGATAAAAGGCTTTGAACCGAACACCCTCAGGTGTGAGACATAGGGTTTGTAACCTTTCAAAAGTTCATAATGTGTTTTGTCTAGGAATGGTCTTATGTTTACTCGGTTAATTATGTAACATGCAGTGTTAAAGGCTTAGGCCCATAAGTGATGTGGAACAGAATATTCATTTATCATGATTCTTGTTATTTCAAATAAGCACTACTAGAATTCTAATTTTTTGCATGGATAAAATTCGGCTTGTTGCATGGGCTTACCCATGCAACAACCCCCAAAAATGTTAAAGTGTAAGAACATTACCCAAGTGTATCTACTGTAGTCATCTACTATGACAAATGCATATCTCATTTTGGTTAAGCTTAGAGTGCTCATTGGTCCTATGAGATCCATATGAATTAATTGCAATGGTTGAGTGGTAGATACCATCCTTTTTGGCTTAAAGTTATTCTTTGATTGTTTACCTTTTACACATGCGTCACATAGACCTTCGATCTATATGTTATTTATGGGTAGTCCTCTCACAATATTTAATTGAATTACTTTTCTGATAGTAACATTATCAATCTGACCTAGTCTCCTATGCCACAACCTATAGTTCGATGTAATAACACTAAGGCATGTTTCACCCGTTTCAAAAGATTAAAATGCAAATGATAGACATTTTTATCTATTTTATCTTTATAGATTACTTCATCATCTGAAGATCTGACTAGATAATACACATTAGTATCAAATTTAACATAATGTCCGGCATGACACAACTTACTAACACTAAGTAAGTTGTAGGTTACCATCAACTAGGTACACATTCTTAATGGTTAGGTTTTGGTTATCCACCGTACCTAAGCCTATTATTTTGGCCTTACGTTGTTGGCTACCAAAGGTAACCTAACTACCATCATATGTTTCTAGAGTAGTAAAGTTAGATTTGTCACTGGTCATATGGTGTGAACATCCACTATCAATGATCCAAGCATTTTCTTTGTGTGAAGAACTCAAACACACCTACATGAGTACATATTAGTTAATAGAAAGGATTAGTAACTAATACATACCTTGTTATTATCTCCCCCTAATTTGTGTTGAGGTTTTGAGGATTGAGGGAGAGATTGCCTCCGATCTCTTATTCTTTCATTGATTTAGGAACCCAAACAACATTTGACATATTGTTCTTCCTCCTAAATTTACACTCCAATGATGTATGACCAATCTTACAACAATAGTTACAAAATCTACGAATGGGTTTACGAGGTGAATGTTCCAAATTCGATCCTTGCCTAAAATTGCAATTAAATGGCCACCTAGATCCTTAAGATCGGACTTGGACACGATGACTGGTTTTAATTATACCATTGTTGTAACTTCTCAAATTCTTGTCCTTGTTTAAATCAACCTTTTTAGGATGTTGGGAAGCACCTTTTAATATCTCATTGTGTTGAGTTTTATTATATTCTTTATAATACCATATTTCATTTTGATTCCTAAAATATTATTTTGTGGGTTCTTTTGGGTCAAAGATCGTGACTTTGTTTGATTGAAACCTAACAAATTCATTATTGTCAAATTTGAGCTTATAAAATTTATGATTATCAAACATTTTAGTATGCTCCCCATATTTATTTTGACTTTGCGAGTGGTTGGATTGAGTTGAGGATTGACCCTTCTCATATCCAAACCAAGTTTTCTGAATTCTTGATCATCTAATTCATCCCTCGCTTGAAAGTAGGGGTCTAACCTAATGACAATACTATATTCATTATGTTCCCTTAAAAGCCTTATTTCCATCTCAAGAGTTTATATCTTAACCTTTAATATTTCTATATCACCCCTGTGTGCTTCACAATTATCTACACTCTTAGACATTGACAACTCTTTCATTTTAATTTCCAAACTTAAGTTTACCTTCAAGCATTTTATTTATTTCTTTTAAAGTTGTATTTTCTAATGTGAGTGACTCTAAATCTTCTACATGTGACTTACATTTGTTTAGTTCACTTTCATTTACCTTAAGTTCAATCTTAAGAATCTTAGACCTCAATTTTTGAATTATACATTCTCTTTTAAGCAAGTCCGAATTTGCTTTATCAAGGAGTTTTCTCAACCTAAGTTCATTTTCGGAGGTTAGATTCTTTTTAGGCGAAATGCTTTGTTCATGTGTGGATGCATGACATGTTGGTAAACCAGTTTGGTCATCATTTGACTCGGATGAACCACTGGTTGACTCACATTCAGATTCATAGCCATTAGTATTTAGTTCTAGAGTTACCTCATTTGAAGTGCTTAAAGATTCACTCCTTGAGATCTTCTTGTTCCTTACCCTAGCTACTTCTCGGAGTATTTCAATAGCTAGTTTGTCAGTGTTATTATTTTTCACGATAATCTCCTCTATATCCACATCAGAGTCTTCGTCATAGTTAGCCATCAAAGCTAGGTTGGTTTCTTGCTCATTGCTTGTCCCATCATTGGATTCATCTTCACAACTCGTGTATGAACCTTCATTTGTTATTGCCTGCAAAGTTTTCAACATTTTCTTACCTTGGAATCTATTTGATGATGGTCTTAATCTCCGGTCTGGCCTTCCCCCTTCAACCTTGTCTCTTGGATGGAGTTTGTAGTAGGTCTTCATGGTATGTCCTTCTTTATGACAGATTATGCATAGGATGTGTTTGTTCTTCTCTTACCTTCTCTTGTTATATTGTTGTTCGAATTCAAGCATTCTCTTAGTGATTTTAGACATGACAAGAGGGTCTGTGGAGGCTTCTTGGATGACTTTGGTTAGAAATGGATCACTTGAGGAAGATACATTTTGAGGGGTGTATGGTTTGTTTGATTTGAAGATTTGTTTTTGTCCAGGAAGAGCAATATTTTTAGTTTTTGGTTCTAGGTCAGTAGATTGTCGAAGTTTTTCTTCACAGCTGCGAAGATGTACAAAGAGCTCTTCTGGAGAAAATGGTTGTACTCCCGAGAGAACTTCAAGTGCGCTTACCATTGCCACCCATTTTGATTTCCTAAGCATCACACGCAAAATCTTTCCTACGACTTTATTGTTAGAAATTGGTTCCCCCAATTGTACAAATTCATTTTGTATTTGCATCATCCTATTGAACATATCATCTATTGATTCATTATCCCCAGTGTCAAATGTCTCAAACCTAGTTTCAAGACCAGTGAGTTTGGTTTGCTTTATTTGGGTATTTCTCTCGAATTTGTAAACTATGGCATTCCACATATCCTTAGCGATGGTCATATCGCCAAAGACCATTGATAAGACTCATCAACAGAACTATAGATAATGTTTATAGTATTATCATTTACCCTCTTATTTGCTTTTGATTCATTTGTCAGTTCAGTGGAATTTTTTTTAACAGTGGGAGTGTATCCGGTAGCAATAATTGTAGAGATTTTAACAGTTCAAACCCATTGATTTGATTAAATGCGGAAAGAATGTAAAACAATTTTTTTTACTTCTAATCTTAATCCAAGGATTAAATGGGGTATGTCAGGAAACATTCTAAGGCTGTCCACCTTCAGTATTCCTTTGGCATCAAAACTCAATTTAATCCTTTTACAGATCTACTCCATAATTGATTTCTAAAACATTAATCTACTTACCAGTTAAATAGATTAATATAACATGTATATACCTTGTTTTCAAATTCGGATTTGAAAGCAGACTGAGCGAGAAGAGCTACACCAGGGAATGACTCGTCTTGGAGTATCACACGTGTGATACCTCTATCGATTATCCACCAGGACCAACCAGAGAGCGGTTTATTTTTTATTGCTAGAAATCGCAGTTTTCTGCAAAAACACTATTCACGACACGCAGTTATTCTAATTCACTAATAAGTAAAAATAGAAATACCACGACTTTCACAAATCTATTATTTTCGAATCTCGTAAACTACCGTAATCGAGAAAAAAAAGAAAAATAGAAATTCGAATCGATCTGACAATCCGATACGATGTGAATTAGTAATCTTCTCTTTCACCCTCACCCCTCTATTTATAAGCAAATGAGGAGGTTAGCCAAAAGACCAAAAGACCAAAATACCCTCAAAATTTGGCCTATTTACAAATATGCAATTTTGTGGCGGTTTCAAAGTGAAACAATCAAATTTGCATTTTTGCACTTAATGGCCGAATTCTATTTATTTTGATTTTCGGTTTTTGATTTTTGAGTTTTGATTTTTGAGTTTTAATTTTTAATTAAGGTTTAAATTTCTAATGGATTTTTAACCCAAAATTCAGATCCATAATTAATATTTAAAACCCACATCATATATATATATATATAGAGGTTGGCTACTATGCTTATATAAGCATATCCCCACATATGCTTATAACTCATTTTTGTGCTTTCAATGTCCAAATGGTCGATCTGAACCGCTCATCTTATTCTCCATATTAATATGTGCTTGGAAACTAAATTTTACATTTTTCTAAATTTTTTTACTATTTATTAAGCCACTTTGAAAATCGCTGATCCAACGGTGGCTGCACAAAACAGTAAAATCAGCAGCCACCGTTGGATCAATAATTTTCAAAGTGGCTTAATAAATAGTAAAAAAATTTAGAAAAATGTAAAATTTAGTTTCCAAGCACATATTAATATGGAGAATAAGATGAACGGTTCAGATCGACCATTTGGACATTGGAAGCACAAAAATGAGTTATAAGCATATGTGGGAATATGCTTATATAAGCATAGTAGCCAACCTCTATATATATATATATAATTGTTCTAAATAATTATATTTCTCATGGTTCGGTTTCGGTACAGTTTTATACAATGTATCGAGTACGCTTATAAATTAATCATTGTTTCTGTTTGTCATCTTATATGACATTTATAATTTAATTATATCACGTATAATTAATTATAACCATCTTAATATTAATTATAATCAATTTATATTTAATCAGTAAGATTCTCCGATTAACTCCTATACGATGTGACTCAATAGGATCTGTGTTATGTTGGTAAATAGAATTAAAACTGTTTTAACTTCTATAATCATGAGAGACATCTGGCATAACACACCATGACCATCCAATTACACAGATGATGCTGTACTGTACAATATCACGACCCAGTAAACTATTTTACTCATGTCAATTCTTTGTCTCATAGCTATCAGACCAGTTTCAAGGTAGGTGTGTGTCATCCTTGCAAACTTAATCTTTTCTTGATCTTGAGCAGATTATCAAATATAATTACTCTTGTAATTATACTGCTAGCAAATAATCTTACTCTATCAAGGGGCCCAGTTATACTATAACTCGTATAGAGATACGAGGGACAATAGTACTTTTGGTAAACCATCACTACCTCAGCTAAGCTATGTATACCGAAAAGCTACCGTTATGACTGCGTTTTACCGACAGTGTTAGATAACAATCACACATACACATCTCTTAGTATGAAAGATGAATACCTCATACTTTAGAACTTAACACTAAATGAAAACATTAATGGCACGAACACAATTTCATTTAATGTTTCATTCGGGGTCTGTCAAATATCATGTTCCTGGAACATGTATCTATGCGATTAAAATGACATCTCTTGTTAGTGGTCTGTAAAACTTGACCATCTTTTAATCCACATACTAACCTTATAATGGTTAATTAGTGTTCCTGTTAATTATCTCGGTTAGAGATTTTTAAGAATATATATCATCTATATTATGAAGTTTCACAATTCCAGTTATTGACTCTAGTCAGATAAATGAATGATTTCATAAATGCAATAATACTCAAGGCAACAAAATGACAGTTTATTAATCACTCAATTCATGAACAAAGCTTTATGAAAAACTATCTTATTATTGACTTCTAGATTATTACAAACTAACAATAATATCCCAAAGGTCAATTACATTTAGAGAGGTTATCATTTGTTTCTTTCAATTACTAAAGTTTTTGGTTGAGTTGGTCAACTTGGTTAGTTCTCTTACATGGTTGATTGGTGTCATTTTAGAATCTAATACAATAATCAAATTAAGTGTGTCTTAATTTGAATTTCCTACTCTAATACCACTTGGTGGTCCTAAAGGCACCTAGAGGGGGTGAATAGGTCATTTTTAACTTTTAATCTAAATTATAAAGTTTGAGTATGTCCTAAAGTTATTATTGGCGGAAACTTTGAATAACTTTGTTTAAACAGAAGTATAAATAAATAAAGTAAAGAGTAGAATTCAGAGACACTTGACACAGGAGTTGTTTACGGAGTTCGACACTAACGCCTACGTCTCTGGGGCACGCGACCTTCGAGATGGCGCTCCTTTCTTTACCTAATGAGAAAGGATTATAAAGTAGAACTGGTGAGCCCTTACAATCTTCTGAGAAGTCACACGGCCCGAACAAGGAGCACTAAAGGCTCAAGTGATGAGCGTAAATTAGGTACACTTTTACCTAGGGTTTTATATCTATAACTTGACCAATTTCCATGCATTTAGTTTAGTTTAGTTTAATTTAGTTTAGAATTATATCAAGATTCAAGTTACTACCCAAGTCTATTTAAATTACAGAAAAAGGAGCAAAATATAGATCTTCTCGCAAGCTTTTCGAAAATTGGTTGAACACTGAAATCATAGTTATTGGCAAGGAGTTAATGCCCATTTGAAGTTTGGCTCACAGCTGAAATAGAGACTCCGGGCGACCTAAAATGTCCAAGTCACAGAACCCTTTTTAGAGAGTCATTAGCTGATATTTATTGCCATATCTCATGAGATCTTGATTGATTCACCTTCCATCATTTGTTGCGTCTTCCCTAAGTCACAAAATAACTATAAATGATGGGGAAGCAGCAGGAGGAAGATCATCTCCCTTTTGGGGGAAGCCACCTTTACCACCATTCTCCTCCATCAAACCCTAATCATCTTCTCCATCCATCTCATCTCTCAAGTGAATCAAAGGCGCGAATGATTGAAGGACTTGGCGGATCTCAAGGACCTTGCAAGGAAGAACTGAGGCATAACTTGGGAATTGATGTATTCTATTTCTCTTTTTATTTTCTTGTTTTACTTGTATTTGATTTCTTATTTTCTATCATAGATGTTATTTTTGTGATTGCACTCATGAGAGGCTAATTTTCTCTCTAAGGGCTTAGCATGAACTTGTGTTAGTTTATTTACTTGGATGTTCTCTCTATGATTATTGTTTTGGCTTGATGTTTGGTTTTATTTTATATATTTGTGAGTTGATAAGCATAAATTATATACACATTTGATCTAGATTTTATTATGAAATAACACCAATTATCTTGTATTTATAATATAAAGTGATTAAAATACACCTAGAATCAAGTTATTGCAGTTATTTGGTTTTTCTATGCAGGAAATAATGCAAAATAGCAAAAATACCCCCCAGTGCGGATCAATCCAGCCGCACTCGCAGCGCAGAGGAAAAGTCCGAGCCTAGTGCGGATGCACTGATGCCAGTGCGGATGAGCCCATCCGCATTCAGTACTTGGCCAAAATTCAGCAACTTCAGAAGAGCATATTCCACCCGCAGTGCGGGTCATCCATCCGCAGTGGCACCCGCATCCAGAGAAATTCGCAGAAGTTAAAAAAGGAAACTTGTCCCAGTGCGGGTGAAGCCACCCGCAGTGCGGATAATCCATCCGCACTGGACCCGCAGAAAGCCAATAACTGCCCGGTTTGACAGTTTTTCTATTTTTGGCGCTTTATGGACGCGTTTTCACTGCCAGAAATACACATACTTGCCAGGGAAGTAATGTAAAACAGAGCACCCACTAACCCCACCTTCTAGCCTCTAAATCGGGCATAATCCTTGGCTATAAAAGAGAGAGTTCTTTGTCATATCATGAATTGAATCTCACATCAACCAACACACCATCATTCTCTCTTTACACACACTTAGCGATAAATTCTGGAGTAAGGAAAGCTTTCAAGCGAGGAGAAGAAGGATTTCCGGAGCAAGATTCGGCAAGATAGAGGGCTTTGATTTGTCAAAGGGTGTAATCATTTTCTTTCATTTGATTTCTTCTTACTTTGCCAATTTTTGTAATGGATCTCTCCAAGAGTGAGTAGTTCTCTCTCTAGGGTTTTAGGTCATCATGCATGAACTTGTTTAATTATATTTATTCGGTTATATTGTTTTTATTATGATTGTTTGATTTAATGGTAATTTCTGTGAATTATTCTTTATGATTTCATATACTTGAAATTACAAGTATCATGTTAGGTTTAATGAATTAAAGTAGCTAGAAATCGTGCTATGTCCTGTTTTTCCGCTTTAATCATTGAACTCCAGCATAGGTCAAGTAATCCACCCTGTATCAATCAAATCATAAAGGTATAGGATATCTTATTAACACTAGGATATAAACCGGATCTCCAGAAATTAGAGTTAGGGTTTGGTGAGGTAGGTATTTCTGAAGTCAAACCCCTAATTTGGACACTTAGATTGATTAAGTATTGATATGTATTTTGTGTGAACGTGATTGTTAAATATCCCTTTAGGATGGTGACAGCCCTAAAACTCGAGGAAAATTAACCCAACCCACCAAAATACTTGTATCAATAATTAATTGAAATAGGCTAACATATTAGGTTAGAAATCTCATTTAAATCAAACATGAATATAAACAAACCGAATAGATTGAATTAGCAAGGGATTGTAGACCAAAGACCCCTAGATCTTCTCAACTTGAAAGCAAACCAATATTTCTTTCTTTCATTTCATTTACATCTATTGTTTACTATTCCTTATTCACGGGTATTGAACTCAAACTTTAGGATTACTTAAACAAACCCCCCCTTATTCTACTTTATTGCACTTTACTTTATTATTATTTTCTGAAATTAATTATTTAGAGTTCAAAACTAAGTATTTTCCATACTCTCTGTGGATCGATACCTAAAATACTACTTTGATATAATTGTGCACTTGCAATTTGACTCAAAAGCATTTAAGGTTTAAAAGGTACGTCTTATTGTACTGAAACTTTTTAGCGTACACTTTACGCGCATCAAGTTTTTGGCGCCGTTGCCGGGGAGTATTATGTTAAATACTTAGCTTTTACTTTAAGATTTTATTTCAGATTTTATTTTATCTTATTCTAACCTTGATTTCTTCTCCAGTGTTTTATGAGCTTTGGGAAAACCCCTCTAGGAACGCTTTGGTTAGAAGATTTATTAAGCATGGCAACTCCTCCCATTGTTAACCCAATATTCGAGGAAAACCAATCCAACCATGGACAACAATCCGTCCATGACGAACAATCACAACATGGAAGCAATAACACCCGTGTACGAGGATTATCTCCACCTCGTAACGAGCGCAACAATAACCACAACAACAACGGTCCTAACAATGGACACCACAATGGAAATGACCGTCAACACAACAATGGACATCGCTTTGGCTTCATCCCTCATGGCCAAGATCCACGTGAAATTAAGCCATCTCTCATCCACCTACTTGGCCAAAACCAATTCGGAGGAGCTCAAAACGAAGACCCACATGCCCATTTGGCGGTATTCGAAGAGCACTGCAGCACCTTTGCAAGAGAAGGAGATGAGTTAGACAACCTCAAACTCAAGTGCTTCCACCTATCCCTCCGAGACAGTGCGAGAACATGGTTGAGGACCGTCAACCGAGACAACATAGATACATGGGACGACATGGAGAAGCTATTTCTAGGGAAATACTTCCCTCCATCGAAGACCCAATATTTCCGGTCGAAAATCACAACGTTCAAGCAAGCAGAGGGGGAGTCTTTGACTGAGGCATGGGACCGATGGGCAGAGCTCCAACGCTTGTGCCCCAACCATGGCCTTGACATGTGGTTGCTTTTTCAATTCTTTTATGGGGGTTGCTCTATAGCTACCAAAACTCATTTAAATTCGGCCGCAGGGGGCAACATGTCACGTATGAATCCGACACAAGCCATGGCAATGATCGAAGACATGGCGATCAACCAAAGGGAGTGGACGGCCGAGCGAGGAGGACGAGCCTACAACACCCCGGGTGTTATGCAAGTGGACGAGGTTACCGCCTGGAGAGCCCAAATGGAGGCCTTACAACATCAAATGGCACAAATGCACAACGCAAAATCCGTGACCAAGATGGCTCCATGCGGCATATGTGGAGACGAGACTCATATTACCTCCGATTGCCAAACCCTTCTTGAAGGTGAAAATATAGAACAAGCGAATGCCATGTTCTACAATCAAGGAGATAAGAGGAATAACCCGATCTATAATAAGGTTAGGCAAAATGATAATTTCAATTCAAACTCTTATAACTCTAACAATAGGTGGAACCATCCGAACTTCAATTGGCGGACCGAAAACGACAACTCCAACCAATACCAAGGTAATTCGAACCAATACCAAAATCGAGCAAATCAAAACTCCTACCAAAATCCCTCTCAAATCAACGATATACAAAAGATGTTGCAAGAGATGAGAATCGAACAACAAGACTTCATTACCTACTAAAGGAACACCAACACGGATGTTTCGGATTCTTTGAGAGATTTGAAGAAGAAGTTTGAGTTCTTAGACACCAAGACCTCAATGCTAGAAACACAAGTTGCACAACAAGCGTCTTCATCCTTCCGACAACAAGGCACACTACCGGGCAAGCCGGACATCAACCCTAGGGAGCAAGCGAAGGCGATAACCTTGAGGAGTGGCACGGGATACGAAGGACCCAAGATGTCGATCATTGAAGAGCAACCGCCCAAAGTGACACCACCTCCTCTCAATGCGGATACACCGGCATCAAAAGAATCTCAAGAACCGGGAAATTCTAATTCGGCTAAGGTAAAACCAATTGAAACACCCAAGCATGTTATACCACAAAGGTTTATACCATTCCCTCAAAGGTTAGTAAAACACAAACTTGACCAACAATATGCCAAATTTGTGGAACACCTCAAGAAATTGAGTATCACCATCCCTTTTACCGAAGCAATTACTCAAATGCCCTCTTATGCAAAATTCTTGAAAGACATATTATCTAACAAGAGATCAATTGGGAAAGTTGGCACGGTATCCCTTAATGAGGAGTGTAGCGCTTTCTTCTTAAAAAAGCTACCTCCGAACTTAAAGGACCCGGGGAGCTTTGCAATCCCTTGTGTAATTGGTGATACCAAATTTGAGAGGTGTCTATGTGATTTGGGCGCAAGTGTGAGCCTTATGCCAAAGACCGTCTATCAAAGGCTCAATCTTAGTGATTTGAAGCCCACAAGAATGTCATTACAATTAGCCGATAAGACGGTACGGTATCCCGAGGGTATAGCGGAAGATATAATTGTCATGATTGGTAAGTTCTTTGTCCCGGTAGATTTTGTGATTGTTGAGATGGAAGATGATACTCATACCCCTCTCCTATTGGGGCGTGATTTTCTCACCACTGCAAGAGCAAACATTGATGTCAAAGAATGAAAGATATCCTTTGACATTGGAGGCGAAAAGGTAAATTTTCATATGTTTAATGCCATCAAATATCCTTCAAATGATAATGATTCTATTTGTAGATTGGATATTTTAGATTCCATTATAGCTACCCAGATGGAGGAAGAGATGATGAGTGAACAACTCGACTCAGATCTAGAAGAAATCGGGTCCGAAAACGAAGAAATCGGTGAAAATTCCTCCCAGTGCGGATCATCCACCCGCACTGCGGATGGTCCCAGCCGCACTCACCATCCAGAAGCTGCAGAACCAGCTGTCCAGTGCGTCCCAACTCAACCCGCACTGCGGATGGAGCACCCGCACTCGTCAAATTCTGCACAGATTTTCACCGTTTCATCAAATTCGAACGCACCAAATGTCGAACTAAAGCCTCTACCACCTACCCTTCGCTATGAATACTTGGGAGAAGACAAGACATATCCGGTTAATAGAAAATATGTGCGAGAGAAGTCGGTGGCAACATCTGAAATCGACAAACCTCGAGAAAATCAACACAAAATGGGGCAATGGGGAGGCCGCCCTCCCGATCCTCCATCCAAGCATTGAGACCGCACAGCACCACCACCACCTTCCGCCAATAGAGTAGTTCATGTTTCTCCCTATTTACTTTTGTTTATTTTTACGCATTGGGGACAATGCTTAATTTAAGCTTGGGGGATAGGAAGAAATTGTATCTTGCATTGCATTGCATTAATTTTAGATTTTTTTTTTTTTTTAAATTAGGATTTATAACCTTGACTTTTACTTGACCATGAATAGGATTTGTGATTTTGAACTTAATTGCTTGAAATTGCAAATTCGTCAAGATGTTTTACGAGGTTATAAAAATAGAGTCTTGCATAATTGGACTTAATTGTCCAATTAGGCATAGAGTATAAAATCATGTTTAATTTTTGTGTTAAAAGTTGGCAAAAACAAAAGTTTTGATAAATTTGAGTGATTGTCGAAAAATAAGAAATTTTAATGAGAATTTTAACGAGTTTTTAGGAATACCCTTGGAATAATTAGAAATAACCCCATAAATTGGCGAAAAACTTAGTGGAAATAAAGGTTTACGAAAATGAAAACTTAGGAATTTAAATTTATTTTTTTGAAAATGCAACTTATATGTAGAAAATGAATTTAGAAAGATCGGGATATTCATGAGTATGATTTCATGATATTTTGCAAAAATTGTTGAAAATTGTTCAAAATTAAATTTTTTTAAGAAAATAAGATTCCGTTTGCTTATGTTACGGCGATATGACGTACTTATAGCAATGAATCATTGACACTTTGCTCCGCTAGTTTGTCCGATAAAGTGACCGAGTTCACACTAAAAATATGAGTTCGTGTCATGGAAGGGTTGAACCATGAGCATGCAAATGCACTTTTGAATTAAAACGGTTGGGTATGGATTAGCTACCTATAACTAACCGGTTTTGTCCTAAGGATAAAGATTTATAGTGTCATAAAATAAAATCAACAAAAGAAAAATTAAATTTTGCAAATATAAACACACGAAGTCCGCGACTTTCTAACTTAGGCTTGATCCAAGCTTGGGGGATTTTTAAATGAATTTTCACAAATAAGAATGCATTTTTTGTAACAAATTTAGATAACCGAAGTTTACAAATTCTAATCCTTTAAGGAAATAAAAGTTAGAGTAATCGAATTGTGGTGTGAAGCATGATTAACCAAGGGTTGAACTTTAGATTTGTAGAAAATTTACATTGCGATTTTTAAATTTTGGCAAGATCATACAAATTTTACAATTCAAAAATGTATACTTGATATAAGGTTAAATTAGAGATCGAATTGTATTTCAAGTCTAGATGTTGCTTGAGGACAAGCAAGGTTCAAGCTTGGGGGATTTTGATAAGCATAAATTATATACACATTTGATCTAGATTTTATTATGAAATAACACCAATTATCTTGTATTTATAATATAAAGTGATTAAAATACACCTAGAATCAAGTTATTGCAGTTATTTGGCTTTTCTATGCAGGAAATAATGCAAAATAGCAAAAATACCCCCCAGTGCGGATCAACCACCCGTACTGCGGATCAATCCAGCCGCACTCACAGCGCAGAGGAAAAGTCCGAGCCTAGTGCGGACGCACTGAGGCCAGTGCGGATGAGCCCATCCGCATTCAGTACTTGGCCAAAATTCAGCAACTTCAGAAGAGCAGATTCCACCCGCAGTGCGGGTCATCCATCCGCAGTGGCACCCGCATCCAGAGAAATTCGCAGAAGTTAAAAAAGGAAACTTGTCCCAGTGCGGGTGAAGCCACCCGCAGTGCGGATCATCCATCCGCACTGGACCCGCAGAAAGCCAATAACTGCCCGGTTTGACAGTTTTTCTATTTTTGGCGCTTTATGGACGCGTTTTTACTGCCAGAAATACACATACTTGCCAGGGAAGTAATGTAAAACAGAGCACCCACTAACCCCACCTTCTAGCCTCTAAATCGGGCATAATCCTTGGCTATAAAAGAGAGAGTTCTTTGTCATATCATGAATTGAATCTCACATCAACCAACACACCATCATTCTCTCTTTACACACACTTAGCGATAAATTCTGGAGTAAGGAAAGCTTTCAAGCGAGGAGAAGAAGGATTTCCGGAGCAAGATTCGGCAAGATAGAGGGCTTTGATTTGTCAAAGGGTGTAATCATTTTCTTTCATTTGATTTCTTCTTACTTTGCCAATTTTTGTAATGGATCTCTCCAAGAGTGAGTAGTTCTCTCTCTAGGGTTTTAGGTCATCATGCATGAACTTGTTTAATTATATTTATTCGGTTATATTGTTTTTATTATGATTGTTTGATTTAATGGTAATTTATGTGAATTATTCTTTATGATTTCATATACTTGAAATTACAAGTATCATGTTAGGTTTAATGAATTAAAGTAGCTAGAAATCGTGCTATGTCATGTTTTTCCGCTTTAATCATTGAACTCCAGCATAGGTCAAGTAATCCACCCTGTATCAATCAAATCATAAAGGTATAGGATATCTTATTAACACTAGGATATAAACTGGATCTCCAGAAATTAGAGTTAGGGTTTGGTGAGGTAGGTATTTCTGAAGTCAAACCCCTAATTTGGACACCTAGATTGATTAAGTATTGATATGTATTTTGTGTGAACGTGATTGTTAAATATCCCTTTAGGATGGTGACAGCCCTAAAACTCGAGGAAAATTAACCCAACCCACCAAAATACTTGTATCAATAATTAATTGAAATAGGCTAACATATTAGGTTAGAAACCTCATTTAAATCAAACATGAATATAAACAAACCGAATAGATTGAATTAGCAAGGGATTGTAGACCAAAGACCCCTAGATCTTCTCAACTTGAAAGCAAACCAATATTTCTTTCTTTCATTTCATTTACATCTATTGTTTACTATTCCTTATTCACGGGTATTGAACCCAAACTTTAGGATTACTTAAACAAACCCCCCCCTTATTCTACTTTATTGCACTTTACTTTATTATTATTTTCTGAAATTAATTATTTAGAGTTCAAAACTAAGTATTTTCCTTACTCTCTGTGGATCGATACCTAAAATACTACTTTGATATAATTGTGCACTTGCAATTTGACTCAAAAGCGTTTAAGGTTTAAAAGGTACATCTTATTGTACTGAAACTTTTTAGCGTACACTTTATGCGCATCATGAGTCACGCATGATTTGTATTTTGGTAATCGAATCTTGTTAGGGTAGTGACAGTACTT
The DNA here is from genome assembly GCA_964058845.1 of Carex sylvatica. Lineage (NCBI taxonomy): Eukaryota > Viridiplantae > Streptophyta > Magnoliopsida > Poales > Cyperaceae > Carex > Carex sylvatica. The sequence continues at coordinate 23,724 of CAXKVR010000634.1, forward strand.
TAGCATTAAGGGTGTATGATAAAGAAGAAACACTTTCATTGCACACAAATAATCTTAGAATGTAGAAGGTTGACTGGATTTAGATCTACTCTCGGAATCATAGAACCAAATACGGTACCAAGTAGTAGTAGTAGATGTTTCCTATTAAATAACCCAATTAGGTGGATGAGAGCCCTAATTAAGAGGTACATTAACATGGAACCATGAAATATGAAAGGTAGTGTAGGAACTAGAATTCTCACCCAGACATGACATGAATTTAGAGGACTCCAAAAGTATATAGAATGACCAAGTGATTGTAGACCAAAAACGCTTAGACCTCGTTATCTTGATTTACAAACATCTTTTTATTTGAATTTAATTTAGTTTTTTGTTACAAACCAACTACTTTGGGTATTGAACCCACATTTAGTTACTTGTAACAAACCCCTATTTTAATTACTTGCAATTTATTTAGTCTTAATTTATTTTAAGTAAAAGTTACAATTGCCTTAGTCTTTGAATCGATACCTCATTACTACAATGATAGATTGTGCGCTTACAATTTAATCTATTTTGTGTTTTTAGGTTTATAAATTTAAAGCATTTGTGTAAGATTTAATCCAAAATAAATACCCCTAAAATTCACAACATCAGGGTAGTCAATCCGATTCGCGAGGACTTAAGGATTGCTGGGTGAGAACAAAGACTCAAAGTAGTAATTGATTTGATCATGCAGGATCACTCTAAGAGTTGTGTAATTGATTGAATAAGCTTGAGATTGATTGTGAATATTGAAGTTTAAGCACACAAGCAACAACGGCTTTCTCTAGATCTGTAAATATGAAATATTGAAGTTGGTGGCGGCTAGAGTGTCAATACAAACCTTGATATAGCTTCTATTTATAGAGCGGTGTCAAAAAGAAAGTAAATGGTCCTAGACGTTGCAACGGTTCATGAACCATTACAACGGTAGGGTAGTTCGAATAGGTTTGGATATGCAACGGTCAAGGACCATTGTAACGGTCTCCACAACAAAAGTTCTCTGACTCAACTTTTGGCTAGACCCGCTTGATTTGATTTAATGCGACGCAGTCATTTCTACACTTGATTTATTCCGTTGTAACTATTCCTGGACCGTTGCAACGGTAGGCCTCACTTAATTTAGTCTCAAGCTGATTTTACTAATTTTACAGATTAATTATCCTTAATCTTGAGTTATGCTTTTGCTATCGATACTCTTGTGCTTCATGACCACACCCTTGATGTTATATTACAGTTCATTGATTCATCCTCGGTGTGTACTTATTGTATCTCCAGTTGACATGAATCTGCACATGTCTCAAGAAGGAAAACTGTAAAATGCAATTATGTATGTTTTGCAAATCTAGTCAAACGATTAAGTCGAAGGCTCCAAAAGTCAATTGAGACGCGGTGAAAATGACGTGTGAAATGAATCTCTCTCCAGAAATGGGTTTTATAGAAGCACTGGATGGTGGCCGCATCCCCTAGAAGCGGTCCGCATTCTGGGCCCGCTTTGCCTAGATGTGGCCCAGAGAAAGGTGGCCGCATCTAGGTGGAGCGGCCATGCTATTTTTTGAAATTATGAAAAATCGTGACATTTTGTTTTATCTTCTTTTTTTAATTATGGTATATTTAAAATTTTTGGTCGTATATGTAGTATGTGGCAATATACACGGATTTTAATTCGAAAGTATATATGTGGTTTTACTATGAGTTGTTAAAATAATATATATAAAATAAAACTAATTTAGATAATCAGTTTTTAGTCTAGTGGCAAAAACAATATTCTCTGTGTGAGAAATCGCAAGTTCGAAATTTGAAATGAGCAATCTTTTATGGATATTAAATAGTTAAATGACTTGAACTCCAACTTTTACTTAAATAAATAAATAAATAAAATTTATAACACAATGATGTCCAAGCCATGTGTTTTGTTCTATTTAACACCCTCTCATTGATCATGGGTTCAAGCATTTTCCAAAACAATTATTTTCTGAGTCTTTTTCGGATTTTAGAGTAGCCGCATATGAAATTTAAGTTTTTTTTTTTCAGATTTTAGAGTAACCGCATATGCAACCGTATATATTCAAGCCTAGTCTTTTTTGGATTTTAGAGTAACCAAATGTGCAACCGTATATTCAAAATTGTATAAGAAGAACTACAAAAATTTCAAGATGTGACTGCCACCTGATGCGCGTAAAGTGTACGCTAAAAAGTTTCAGTACAATAAGATGTACCTTTTAAACCTTAAACACTTTTGAGTCAAATTGCAAGTGCACAATTATATCAAAGTAGTATTTTAGGTATCGATCCACAGAGAGTATGGAAAATACTTAGTTTTGAACTCTAAATAATTAATTTCAGAAAATAATAATAAAGTAAAGTGCAATAAAGTAGAATAGGGGGGGATTTGTTTAAGTAATCCTAAAGTTTGGGTTCAATACCCGTGAATAAGGAATAGTAAACAATAGATGTAAATGAAATGAAAGAAAGAAATATTGGTTTGCTTTCAAGTTGAGAAGATCTAGGGGTCTTTGATCTACAATCCCTTGCTAATTCAATCTATTCAGTTTGTTTATATTCATGTTTGATTTAAATGAGGTTTCTA
>CAXKVR010000635.1:0-22090 GCA_964058845.1 Carex sylvatica
ATGAGCCCTCCACCGTTTAATGTATGGTACTTCACCACTAAAAACTAACAATTTATATCAAAATCAAAAGACTTGTGCCAGAATAATATTTTACCATCAATTTGTAGGAGGAAACTTCAGAGTCCAATGCTGACAAGGGTCATAATGGAAGTGAAGCAGACCCCAACCCATCAGAGGAAAATTCAGGAGGGGGAGAGGACACTCAGCCATGACTGTCATTGTGTTTAATTCTTAAGTCTGTAATAAATTAGTTTAAATTAGGATGTGTTGAATTGAATTTGTGGTATGCTTAACTTAGGATGTGTTGAAAAGCTTTTGTGGTATGCTAAACTTATGATGTGCATTGAATTGAATGTATATTTTAACTTAAATTAGGATGTGTGTTGAATTGAATTTACAACGCGTTTTCTTTCTTATATGTGCTGAAATGGAAAAAAAAAATACGCGTACACTCTGGGTACGCCCAAAAAATAGAAAGGTTTAATAAAATAGATGCCTCTATTTCCATTGGTGATACCGTTGGAAATACCTCCCAGTTCCTCCTTTATCATTTTGCTGCTTCCAGTATACTTTCTTATTTCGTGGATCTATCGCTGAATACTCTCCTATCTTCTTTTCAAACCCTCGCGAGCTAAACAAGGAGTCTCTTGGAGCTCTCCCCAATGAACTAAACTGAACTCAGCTATCTCCAGTGACTGCATGAACTGAACTCAGGTAGTCTATTCGAGCTTTTCCCACCGACTGAACTCAGGTACTCTCTTGGAGCTCATCTATTTTCTTCCCAATTTAGCTCTTGGAGCTCATCTATTTTCTTCCCAATTTAGCTCTTGGAGCTTTCCCCACCGACTGGTTTTCATTGTTTAGTTAAACATTCTATAATAATGACTAATAAACCACTGTTTAATACCATGAGGTTAATTGATGCTATTTTCATTGCCTATTGAATGCCCTGAATCGTGAATAGAAAAAAAAAATCCTTTGCCCATTTAATGCCATTGATGCTGAAGAGAAAAACAAAAACCTTGTTTGGAGAATAATTACCCAATAAATTTGTGCATGCTCCATTAATTGTTTAATTAACTCTAAGTCTAACTTGTTTAAACAGCTCACCATATGGCAAGTGATCGGGGATGGATGTACAATAGTAGAGAAAAATCTGGTGGAAATCTTGAACCTGATTTTGTTAAAGGTGTTGCCGAATTTATGGCAGCAGCATTGTCCAAACCCTCTGTTGTGCGCGTTGATCGAGAGGGTAGGCAGTGTATGCCGTGCTCGTGTACATCATGTGACAACCTCCACAACAAAGATGTGGGGACTGTTGAAGTACATCTTTATCGTTTTGGCTTTTGCAACTCATATCATGTTTGGCACAAACACGGCGAGCCAAATACCATTTCAGCTAGCTCTCAACCACACAGTCCATCAATTTTGAACATCGCCACTGATCGAATGGAAGAGTTGGTAAGGGATGCGGCTCCTCAAGGATTTGATTGGAATGAGGAGACACCTACCGGAGCGGCTAAGAAATGGTTCGACATGATGGAGGCATCGCAAACACCACTTTGGAAATTTAACGCCACAGGTGAAATGAAATGCGAGACACACACCGTCTTGTCATTTGTGACGCGTGCCATAGCTTTGAAGTCGAAACACCAGTGGAGCCAAAAAGCTTTTGATGATATGCTGCAACTCATGAAAAGCTCACTTCCTTGTGGTGAAGAAATGCCAGAAAATTTCTACCAGGCAAAGCGATTGGTTGACGAATTGGGCATGGACCACGAGAAAATAGATGTATGCCCTAACTTTTGTATGTTGTATTACAAAAGAAACAAGGACAAAACAGAGTGTGATGTGTGCCATGAGTCCAGATATAAGCCAACTGGCTCCTCTTCAAAACTTGTTCCACAAAAGAGACTCCGTTACCTACCTATCACACCTCGATTGCAAAGGTTGTACATGACCAAAACAGGAGCGAAGAATATGAGATGGCACAAAGAAGGTGTGCGTCACAAAGCCCCGTTGATGGTGCATCCGGCGGATGGTGAGGCTTGGAAAGAATTCTCTCGTAAATATCCTAATTTCGCAGACGAGTGTAGAAACGTCGTGTTGGGGCTAACAACGGATGGGTTCATGCCATTCAACTCGAGTGCAGCTCCATATTCGTGTTGGCCGGTATTTGTTTTTCCGTATAACCTACCCCCTGAGATGATAATGAAAGAAGATAGCATGTTCCTTGCTCTTGTCATCCCGGGACCAAAGCATCCGGGTCGGGATATTGACATTCTTCTTGAACCTTTAATCGACGAATTGAATAAATTGTGGGAGCATGGAGCAATGACATGGGATGGGTATAAAAGAGAGAATTTCAAAATGCATACACAACTTATTTGGACAGTGAGTGATTACCCGGCTTATGAGATGCTATGTGGGTGGGGTACAAAAGGTAAGTTTGCGTGTTATTATTGCTTGGGTCAGACAAAGGCTTTTCAACTCCAGCATGGTGGAAAAGCATGTTGGTGGGGGTGTCATAGGTGCTTCTTGCCTCTGCACCATGCATTCCGTCAAGATAGAAAGAATTTCATAAAAGGTGGAGTCGATAATGATCCGCCACCACGACGATTGACGGGAGAGGAGCTTGAAAACATAGTGAGTTTAATACAACCGATCAAATGGGGTAAAAACACAGAATTAAAACAGATTGATGGTTATGGTGTGACCCACCATTGGCAAAAGAAGAGTATTTTCTGGAGTTTACCTTATTGGAAAGATAATTTGCTGAACCACAATTTGGATATGATGCATTTGGAGAAGAATTTCACCGAAAATTTGCTATACACGCTTTTAAACATAGGTGGCAGAACCAAGGACAATGAAAAAGCCAGAAAAGATCTAGCTCTATTATGCGATCGTCCCAACCAGCACCTAAGTCCGGTCGACAATAACCCAGGAAAGATGAAAAAACCAAAGGCGCCATTCGCACTCTTTCCACAGGATAAGAAGATTGTTTTAAAATGGCTCAAGGATATAGTAAGGTTTCCTGATGGCTATGCATCCAATTGGTCAAGGTGTGTTAACTTAGACACTGGAACACTCATTGGGCTCAAAAGTCATGACTTACATGTGTTCATGGAGCGCCTCCTCCCCGTCGCCTTTCGAGACTTTGTCCCGGATTATGTATGGGATTTCTTATGTGAGTTTTCGGCCTTCTTTAGAGAGATTTGTGCCAAGGAGCTTGATCCAGTGAGGGTGGCCCAGTTAGAAGAAGATATTATCGTTACAATGTGCAAGGCGGAAAAAATATTCCCACCAGCTTTCTTCGATTCAATGGAGCATCTTGTTGTGCATGTAGCATACGAGGCTAGAATGGGTGGGCCAGTAGGGTCCCGATGGATGTTTCCATGTGAAAGGTGTGTTTCATATTGCTTTTATTTATAAACCACAACTATATATGTAACTACTAACACTAAATTCTTCTGGCAATTACAGGCGTAACAAGGAACAACGGATGAGAGTCACAAACAAGGCACGTGTTGAGGGTTCAATCGTGGAGGCTACAATTGCCAAAGAAATTGGTACTACTTCGACACAATATTTTGCAGATAAAGCTAACATTGGCCAAGAAGAAGTTAGAACAAGTAACCGTCCGGCGGGGCTAATTTCTATATTCGACACTCCAGGCCGGTCTATTGGCAGAAAAAAAGGAAAGTCTCTCAATGATAGGGATTTTAATGCTGCACACACCTATGTCATCTTAAACTGTCCAGAGATCTGTGAGAAGTACTTGGGGTACAATAATATTATGTATTTTCTTTTAATCTTGTCAAAAGTATCTAATCTAAAATCTATAGAAATCTAATATTATGACATATTATAATATGCAGAGAGTTTGATACATGCATGCTCCATAATGGATTAGCCACAAGCCCCCAAGATTTGCCAAGGGTTCGTAATGATGGTTTCGCACAGTGGTTGCGAAAAAAGGTCATTAATTCTCGTGATGAAGACGATTACTATATACGAATGGTAGGACTCATGCCTAGCAAACAAGCGTACTTCTACGAAGGGTACGAAGTCAATGGGTATCGTTTTCACACAAAAGCATATGGGGAAGACAAGACAACTCAAAGTTTCGGTGTTTGCATCAAAGGCGAGTGTGATGCTAATGCCCCACAAATCGACTACTATGGAATTCTCCAAGAGGTCATTGAACTACAATATGATGCCCACGCGGTTGTTCTATTTAGGTGTGATTGGTTTGACATAATAAACGGTGTAAAGGTCGATTGCGCACATGGTATTGTTGAGGTTAACCATACTTCTCGCCTACCAACTTATGAACCGTTTGTATTAGCAGCACAAGCAACCCAAGTGTGCTACCTACCATATGCATCTATCAAGCCCGAAAGACTGTTTTGGTGGGTGGCATTTAAAACAAGCCAAAAGTCAAGGTTTCAAGCCGAGGGCGACGATTCAAACTTAGAATTTTACCAAGATGAAAGGCCGGATAATCCAATATCGGTTTCAGATGGACAAGAATTTGATTGGGATGGTATGGTCTTTGGAGAAAATGACTTTGAGCTAGTGGATGAAAGAACAGTCCTCCCGCCAACAACATCAAATGCACCGCAATCTATGGCGAGGGATGAAAACCAAGTAGAGGAACGTGAGGAAGAGCATGATACGGAGCAAGAGTATCATATGGAGAAAGAATTTGATTACGATAATTCCGATGAAGAATTTTAATTGGTAAAGCAATACATGTGTCAAGTTTTCCATTTTAATTTACTTTACATTTTACTTGCATACATGTAAAGCATTTTGGCAACCATATTTTCTAACTTTGTTCTCTTTTTGAATTTGTAACATGTGTTTAATTTGATGTTGTTTGGTAGCCAACAGCCATTGTCTTCATTTATGCACATAGTATATATGTACATGGTTACTAACTTGGAACCTATTAGAACAATAAATGAAAAAATTACACTTGTGACCTATATTATGTCCTATTTTTTTTTTGGCTTAAAAAGGACAATTAATATGTATATATAACTGTTATTCTCATTTCAGTCCTTGTTAGAATAATTATTCGCATTTCAGTCCTTGCGTCTTCATCTTCATTTAATTCACTGTTTACTAAATGTATTTACTTAGTTTAATCATATACTAACATTCATGTGTTTAAAAACATATATTGCAGGGGACAAAAGCTAGAGTCATTCACTGTTATTGCTGGCATTTGTCAAAATATTTTGTAATTAAATAGATTGGCTTAATCCCAATACCCATATTTATGTTTTCAATTTGTAGTGCTTCATTTTATATGTCCCAATTAAATATTGCTTACTGTATGTTGTTATTTAATTTTATTGCTACAAAGGGAGATCTCAAATAAACATAAAGGGTTCTGTCTCCATGAAATAATCTTTTCCAACGGTACTCTCATGGAAATAATAAGTCTAACTATAAAATATTATAAACTGATTCAATAAACCATTTCCAAGAGCAAAGTGCTCTAGTATTTCCATGGACCTTGACTATAAAATAATATAAAAAGATATAACAAAACATTTCCAAGGGTAGCTCATGGAAATAATCTCTCTCTCAACTTCCCACTTATTTTCAAGGGCATGGGGAGAGTTATTTCCATGAGCTTCCAATAAAATATAATAAATGGTCTGCTAGGCGGGTCATGGGTCATGCAATATTTTTTCCAAGGGTGGATTTTGCATTTCCAAGCGTGGAAAGTAGAGATTTCCATGCGCTAATATTTCCATAGGCCTACCGTTGGAAATAATTCAGTGTGTCAGCAAACGCTACATTATTTCCATCAACTCTTTCTCCAGTTAGAAATGACATATAATCCGCATGGAAATAGTGTAAATTCTAGTAGTGTGCATCCGCATTCAGATTCAGTACGGGTCATCCCAGCCGCACTCAGGACTTGGTCGATTTCAGAAACTGCACATCACATGCTCCCATGCGGGTCATTCATCCACACCAAATTCCAGTGCGGACGCACCGAGAGTAATACGCAGAATTTCTAGGATGGCAAAAAAGAAAATTTCGAGCCAGTATGGGTCATCCATCCGCACTCACAATCAGTGCGGACGCACTCAGAGAATTTCGCAGGATTTCCTTCTAAGTTAAATATGAAAAGTTGAACTAGTGCGGGTCATCCACCCGCACTCACAATCAGTGCGGACGCACTGGACTCGCAGAAAGTCAGAATTACATGTTTTCAACACGATTTCTATTTTTAGCAAGCCAGTGACGCTTTTTGACAGATAAATTTGAACACATCAGTCCAGGAAAATAAGGCAAAGATAGCACCCACTAACCCCACCTTCTAGCCTCTAAATTGGGCATAGTCTTTTGCTATATAAGGGGGTTCATTTTCCATTAAAATGACAACTCTCTCTCTCTCACCCCTTGGTGCATGCCAATTCTCATAAAATATAGCGATAAATCTGCAGCCATTCTAGGAGTTCCGAAAGCTTTTCAAGGAAGGAGAAGAATGTCCAAGCAAGATTTCGATAAGATCGAGGTTCTTGATTCAATAAATGGTGTAACTATTTCTTTATTTCATTCCTTCTTATTTTTGCCAACTTTTGTAATGGATCTCTCCAAGAGAGAGTAGATCTCTTTCTAGGAGTTTAGGTTAATGCATGAACTTGTTTAATTGTATCTTATTCGGTTATTTGTTTTTATTATTATTGTTTTATGGGATTTGATGCTAATTTCTGAGATTTATAATTTGTGTTAATTACATAATTAGTACTTAAAATCAATGTAGTTCCGCTTTGGATTCGAAAGAACAAAAGTAGTTAGGACGAGAGGAGAGTACCAATTATGAACACAAATACCTTAGATTTTGATTAAGGTCTAACCAACCGTGAAATCAAACCGGAACTACAGAAATTAGGGTTAGAGAATTGGTGAAGGACGTAACTGTGAAGTCAAACCTTAATTAGGACATCTCAAATTGAATCAGATATTGGTATTAAGGACGTAACTGTGAAGTACCAATATTTGAGGAGATGAGAGACTAACAAGAGCTTATGGTCTAGGTAGCTAGGATGAAGGACGTAACTGTAAAGTCCGAATTACTTAGGCATGTTATTAATTCACAAAAGTGACCCTTAATGACATATTAGGTTAGAAACCTCATCAAATCATATATGAATTTAAACAAATACCGAATAGATAGAATTAACAAGGAATTGTAGACCGAATACCCCTAGATCTCCTTAACTTGAAAGCAAACCAATTCTTACTTTATTTATTTTATTTATATCTATTGCTTACAATTCCTTCTTCTCGAGTATTGAACCCAACTTAGGATTATTGAAACAAAACTCCCTAATTCTACTTTAATTGCACTTTACTTCTTTTCTATTAATCTGAAATTAATTAATAAAGTTTAAGCCTAGTTTTAACCATACTCTCTGTGGATCGATACCTCAAATACTACAAGGATAGGTTGTACGCTTGCAATCAACCATTATTTGAGTATTAAGGTTTATAAATTTAAAAATTAAACGAGTATAAAAACAAGTATAAAACCTATACACAAAATACTCAACACTATATTCCCGATTGCAAGAATGAAAGGGAGATGAATTTATATAGTAAACAATTAATTGAATTCAATAAAGAAAATAAAACGCATCCAAAATATTCGGTAATTAAAAGGTCATTAATATCTTAATGAATCAAAGATTAAACGGATTTGAACAGAGAAAATCAGAACAAGAACGTGTATACAATCAACAGGTTTGTCCAATTGGTAAATATTTAATAACTATTGAATTTTCGGTTTAGTCCCTCAAATTAATAAATATTACAAATGCTAACAAATTTTGAGTTTTTTAAATAAAGTTTTAACAAATATGTATAGAAACAAAGAAAGAGAAATAAGAAAATAAAGAAAAAATCGATTTTCATTGTGATTCATATAGAAATGAAGAAGTAACAAAAAATAATAAATAGAAAGTGGAGTCTACTCAGTTGAAGAGGAAAAAAATAAGAAAACAAAAAAAATATATCGTTAAATTTTGGAGTCTGTTCAATTTTAATTGTAACATATTGTGTGGCGAATATGTTTTTAACTAAATTTAGACTTCTACACATAAAACATATGCATTTAATCAAAAGAAGATAGATTATGTGATTGGAGGGATGAGATTAAATCCAAAATTTCATCTTTCAATCATAGCTGTTGACGGATTGGAAATCCAACGTGCTTAATAATAAAACGGAGATAGTTCCGGAATAGTATATGTTTTTAGAGGAGAAGTTAAATATTTTTATTTTTTGTGCTTTTATCATACTTTTATTTTATTTTTATTTAATAACTCAAAATTTAAAATTTAAAAGTCAAAATAAAACAGTTAGATATGAAGTACATCATTTTACCTATGTACGTGTACACAATTATGATATTTCAACTTTGTTGTGTTTGTCATCAAGAGTTTGTAAAACTGTGCTGATATGGATAATTTATAGACGGTTATTTTTCAACTTGTTGATTCACATAAAAATAAAATTAAAATGTAATATTTTTTTTATGAGTGTGTAGTGAAAATCATATAGATCACATCTAATAATTTTATTTTAACGTTTATGTTTTAAATTTTGATTTATTAATATTTTAAAAATTGAGGTATGTTGAAGGTTACAGAAAATAAAATCATTTAAACCATCCTCATAGTCTCACATTCGTCAAATTCGAATTATAATTTTAAAAGAACAATATTGATATTAGTACACAATAATTTGAAAACTTTGTTACTATCATCTTTTTTAACTTTTAAAACATACTCTATTTAATAATTTATCAAGCATTTACATCTTCGTCCATTTATATAAAAAAAAAACTGAAATTTTTATAAATGTCCAAATAAATTAATAAATTACGCAATCTACCCTATTTTTTATAAAAATTCGGAATGTACCCAGTTCGGTTAACGGTGCACCGGAAAATTAATTTCTTTCCGGGTTTCCATTCGCCGGACCCGCACCAAACAACCCGGTTAACCATTAACTGGACCCGCACAAAATACCGGTTAACCATTTACCGGACCTAAAATCGGTTAACCGTTTACCGGACCCAAACCAATTACCCGGTTAACCGATAACCGGATGTACAACCGGTTAACCATACACCGGAAAGATGTGAATTTTTTTGTTCCGGTTAACAGTGGACCGAAAATCAGAATTAATTATTTTATTCCGGTTAAGAGTATAGCGGAAATCTCATATCGATTGGTTATATAATGAGCCGATTTCATACTACTCTGACGGAGAATCAGAGTTTCAGAGTTTCAGACTCTACGGAAGGAAAGTAAGTTTATTTTTTTTATTAATAAAATTATATAAGTTATTATGTTTTTAAACTTTATTAATTTTTAAAATATTTCATTAACTAGATTTTTAATTAATTTGTATTAAATTTTATAGCTGTATTTTTTATTTGGAAGACATAACTTCTTGTTATCGACCATATTAACTATTAAATTATTATTCATCTTAATATGTAAATTTTTTATTTTTCAAAATATTCTTCAAATTATTTGAAGAATAAAACGGGAATCCATGTGTTCAATATGTACTTAAATTCAATGACAAAAATGACCAAAAAAATTTAATGACTATTAAATTATTATTCATCTTAATATGTAAATTTGTTATTTTTCAAAATATTCTTCAAATTATTTGAAGAATAAAACGAGGATCAATGTGTTCAATATGTACTTAAATATATTTCCAAAAATGACAAAAAAAATTTCATGACTTATACTTAAATTTGTACTCTTTTAAGGGAATAAATTAGTACTTTTTTCAATATGTACTTAAATTTGTACTTTTTTTGAATGACTTGTACCTAAATTTTTTTAAAACATCATAAAAATTACTCCTTCGTACTTAACCATTTATACAAAAATAAATTAGTAAATGATTAGCTATCTATATTTTTTCTTTTAACTATCTATATTTTTTAGCTATATAGATTTTTTTGAAATTATGTTATTTTTTTTTTAATTATAGATACGAAGCACACAATCACACTTAGACGGAGAGAAAAGAAGGCACCCGGGCAAAGATAAAGGAAGAGAAAAGAGAAAAAATAAAAAATAAAAGGTTATTTTTTATTAATTTGTAAATTATTTAGTTTTACAAATTATGTTACTGATTATTTAATTTGTTATAAATAGTAGTTTATTATTTTTTATCCAGGTGTGGTTTTAAAATTGTAGTTTGTTATTCAGACGAATCAAAACAAAAAATGACCGTCATCTGTGTGAGAATTTTTGTTGGAGGAGAAATCCTGTACAATGATGACGGGGTTTTTTACAGCACCCGACCTAAATACTCATTACCTATAACTAGGGAGCATAACTTTGATTATCTCCAAAATGAGATTTATAAACTGATTGGGTATACCGTTAGTGAAGCAAATATGGAAATCCAAGCCAGGTTTAACATGTCTACTGATGGCCAACGTGACTATCAATTGGTACCAATAACAAACCAGTAATCGTTCGAATTGATTTTATGAATTTTGGCGTCTTTTCCACAAAGGGTCCCGATTCTAGAGTTATTTGTAGAATTGGAACCGAACCATACCGGTTTTAATTCCCAATCAAATATGAACAGTCAGATACCTGAAAATCGATCTCGACCCAGTACGAGTAGGAACCCTGAACCCATAACTCGATCCCGATCCAGTACCAGTCAGAATCCTGAACCCACAACTCGATCCCGACCCAGTACCAGTTGGGTTCGTAGACCAGTACCGATTTCAGATTTTGTACCACCTGTGGATGCGATTGATGATGACAGTTTGGAGAGCGGGGATGAGATGCTCTCAGATGAGTCATCAGGTTCCGACAATGACGTTAGAGCAATCAGACGGTCACAATCACGTAACCCGATAACTGGTCGGGACGATATAAGACATCCAGTTGATAGTTTCAATGACATATCCGATTTTCGGCCTGCAGATATCAATTTTTTCAGCAGCTCAACCAGAACATTCGACAATCCATTAGCCAAAGGCCAAGTGTTTGAGTCGAAATCGGCTTTAAGGGTAGCAATAAATGAGTTTCATATTCGAAATAATTATGAATGTTTGGTTTCTAAAAGCGAAACTAAACGTTTAACTATAAAGTGCAAAGATAATTTTTGCAAATTCAAGTTATCCGCGAAGCTTAACGGCCTTTCAGGATCTTGGATTATTACCAAACAAGCAATGCCTCATGTATGCAAAGCACCTGCAACACGTGTTGATCATCGTCAGCTTACTGCAGAGATGATTGCCCTATCAATTGATGATGCAATTAGAAAGGATGTGTGCGCGCCTATAAATCATATCCACGATTTGGTGAAAAAAGAGTACAAAAATGTAACACCTAAGTACAACAAATTATGGCGAGGTCGTGAGCTTGCTATTGCAAATCTGTTTGGTAGTTGGGAGAACTCGTACAACTTGCTTATTCCACTTTTGGAAGCCATACGAAGAAATAATCCAGGAACCAAATATTGTGTGACCTCGATTCCTATTGACGGAGAAACTGAGAGGTATTTCAATCAAGCCGCATAGGCATATGGGCCTTGTATTGCAGCGCTGCCGTTCCTCAGACCAGTGATTAGCATCGATGCTTGTTTCATGTCGGGACGGTACCAAGGTAGATTGCTAATGGCATGTATGTACGATGCGGAGAACCAATTACTTCCATTGGCTTTTGCAATTGTGGAGAAAGAAAGCGCAGAAAACTGGGGTTTTTTTATGAGATGGTTGCAATTGGAAGTAATTGGAGATAATCATTTTTTCTGTGTCATCTCGGATAGACATTTGGGAATTAAATCCGTCTTTCAGAGTTCACTTCTCGGATGGGATGAGTCTACCGACCAATGTGTCCATCGGTATTGTTCTCAACATGTTGCCGAGGACCTTTTCAAGCACGTGGGGCGAAACAGAGATGTCAGTGATAGGTTCAAAATTGGAGTAAACAAATGAAAACCTAGGAGATTGACAGAGATGTTTGAAGACTTCGAAGTTGGTTGTCCAGAGGCTATCGATTATCTTAACAAGGTGGGTAAGAGGGATCATAACGATGAAGATGAGCTACCATGTCCGGATAAACTGTATCAAGCAATGGACGGAGGTCACCGATGGGGAATAATGACAACAAATGGGTCGGAGTCACTGAATGCCGTTTTCAAAATTAGTCGGCGCTTGCCGGTTGCAGCAATCGTGGAGGACACATTTTATAAGTTGAATAGATGGTTTTATGAACGGCGGAACAAAGCTTTAATGAGACTTCAACGAGGTGAGTTGTGGTCCGAAAGGGTAAGTGAGTTATTGCAAAAGCGTATCAATAAATCTCTGAACATGACTGTGGTTCCTTACGGTAGATACATTGGGGTTTTTGAGGTCATGGTTAGGGGTGAAAAAATTCCTGCAAGGCGTAATCAGCCAAGACTTGAGTATACCCGTAGAGATTTCGGGTATAGAGTTGTTGTCAGGGATAACAATAAGGCTGAGTGTGAATGTCAGAAGCCCCAACTGACCAGTATACCATGTTCACATTTCATGGCAGTGGTCCGAGAAATGAAATATGATGAAAATTTATGCGTCAGCCACTTGTACAGTTCGTCAATACTGGAACAAACATGGAGTGCATGTTTCGAACCTAAAGGCAACCAAAATGAATGGTCTGACTACAACGGCCCCAAAATTAAACCTGAGAGCAGATTGATCAAAAAAGAAAGGAGACGGCACAACCGCATACCGATGGAAATGGACAGGATGCAGGGTCGAAGACTCGGACATCAGGCTCATCGGGAGACAATTGATCGGAATGCAGCAGGTACAATTGATTAACTAATTAGAAATATCTGTCCAAGATAAATTCAAAATTTAATACATGTTGTACTTGTAATGTAGAGGACGCAGCAAGACAGGCAGAGGCCGGACCATCGTCGTCGAGAAGGTCAGGAAGGGGATCTTATAGCAGATCTCAAACAGGGCCATCTGAAGCACGAAGGATGAGCACATCTGACGCCGGAAGGAGGAGCATATTTGAAACAGGAAGGAGCACCACATCTGAAGCAGGAAGGAGAAGCACATCTTCAACAAGGTCATCTAGTACAGCTAACCAGTCGCAAACAGGGCCATTTGGTACAGCTAACCAGCAGGAAGGATCAGAGCAACCAGCAAGAAGAAGTGCATCTGGTCCGTCCATCTTTGGATTTCGTCTTAATCTGCGTCGTAGAGGATAAACTTGCGAATTATTTTATGTTTTAACTGTTTTGTAACATAAATAGTGTTATGTTGTTTTATTTTATGTAATAGAGGTACCGAGGTACTGAGGATGCCAAATGTCCGTGTACTTATACTGGTAAGAAGTCGATTGGTAAGAAATAGCAACTGTATTTTTTTTATTATTTTATATTATATAAGATGTTTCTTCTTATTGTGTATGATGAAGGAGGAGCAACTGTATTTTTATTATTTGTAGATCTAGTCGTCACTTTTTTTTCCTACACTATTTTTTTGTTTGTTATGCAAAACATAAAATATAAAACATAAAAACTAAGACATAATAAAACATGAAATATAATAAAACATAAAACATAATAAAATAATGCAAAATAAAATATGAAATAAATAAAAGATATGATCAACGGTCGGGAATATGACCGGGATAATCAGAATGCGAGAAGCGCTGTCTCCAATGGCGCTGCCTGTGACCCCTGCCTAGCGGTTCTTCTTCTTGGCTACCCTCAGGTGGACGTAGAGTCTCATCAAGTGAATGAGATGTGGATGCCCCTGTGTCACCACCAGGTGGACGAGATGTCGATGCCCCTGCATTTTATGTTGCATTACTTTTTTACTATGACACCATAAGTTAGAAAAAAAAAGTGAAGCGGACCTGCGTCACCAGTATCGACAGATGGACCTCCTAGAAGCCAGCTAGTCATCTGAACCTCACGCTCACGCTGCAAAGTATCCATAGATAGTCGTTGTGCATACTCTATATCCTCTTGATGCTGCGTTTCTAAAAAATCATCAAAGGTGCGTGTGCCAAATCCCTGCTCCTGATATTCTGCCCAAGACGGATTGTGTCCACCTTGATCCTGATTGACATGCAACCGCATACACATTTTTAATTCCTAAAAAAATATATGTAATTCATACAAAATACTTCTTCTGAACGAAGTACATACCTGTCCGAGATCAAGGCCGTAGCTCGGTCCATGCGGCTGAAAAAGGCGTTCCGGATGCCAAGCTTGCGTCCCCTGATCCTGACATACCTATAATTGAAGGTTAGTTTCATAAGTTGTGGTTTACAAATAAATTTGTTTAAGCCATACTACAAAATTACCTGTCCGGGGTCTGCGGCTGGATCGGATGGATTTATCGGTGCAAATGCTTCCTGGTGGATGTATTTCCTCCATTCGGTGCCGTCGTATAACCAATCCTTAAAAGGATCTGGGCCTTCGAATCTAGGCGGATCAGGATATGGATACACCCCAATAGGAGTAGGCTCATCTGATGGAACTGCTTCCCAGTTTTGCGGAACCTCCGCTTCATCCATCAATTGTCGCGCACGTGGACCATAGCCTGTATCACAGCAGAGACGCCAGCCTGTCCTCATCAGTTTTTTTCCAACCTTACGCCACCCCTTGGTGAATAACATCTTGACACCGTGTGCCAACTCTCCAATCCCAGTCAACGCCTGTACACAAACAGTTTCAATTTTAGCAATTATGAGTTATAAATAACTGAACCAACGAGAATAACAAGTAAAAATATTTACAGTTCGAGTGATAAGTGGTCAATGGGGAATGTGTCCAGTCGGCCCATGCTCTACTCTGGGAAGCTGCATCGTATGATCTATTCCTTCCACGTGCTGGTCAAACAGATAAACAGAGGCCATACATCTCTTCTGGTACCACTTGCGATAACGTGGAAGGTCATTTTGGTCAAACGAGCGACATTCTCTAATTACTTGCGCCTCATATGCAGTAGCCAACTGAACATATGTCACGTGTTTTGTGGCCCAGGACTCGTTCTTCTTTGAGCCCAACATTAACCTGTTCACAATTTTATCACAACTTAATACCAAAATTAACTAACATAAATAAGAAAAGTAACAATGAGTAAACCTTACTTGTGCAACTCAACGTGCGTGTGCCTATTCAGTGGATCTGGCACCGGAATCTCTTGAAACAATCCGAATTGCCGCATGCAGCGATCGGGATAAGTATGCTCAACGATCCAATAAAATATCAATGGACCACGATACAAGTAGTAGGGCTGATAAATTTAGTAAAAATGTGAGTTATAAATTATAAGTACAGTGACATCTAAGTAAATTATAACTTAATTGAAACATACCTTTCCCGCCTGAGTCACTGTCGGAAGCTGGTTGTAGACCCTTCCGTAGGGCTCCCAATTTACACGATCCTCCGTCAAACTCTGAAACTGGCCCCGCGGGATACGTGCACCCTGGGTCTTGAAGTGGGAGGATGCGTTGTACTTGTGCGGACCACACCATTTGTACGCAAAAGATGCGCATGTGTCAAGTGTTGGAGCGCCCCAGACAGGTTCCCAATTTTTAGTTTGAGACTCATGCCGGTGAACTGGAAAACGAGTCCACGACCAGTGCTGTAGAAGCATCACCGGACCATGCATAGATCCTCTCCCGGGGTCGGTAGCGACACATAGATGCCGATACAGATACGCAAGCACTGCTCCACCCCAATTATACTGTACCGGCTGGTCCAAATCCACAATTAGATCGAGATACCACAGCGGTATCCCGTCCCCCCCACTGTCCACGAACAAACTTGACGACATCAGGTCCAAGATATATGCACGGACATACCTAGCAAAATTCAATACAATGTGAGTACATTATTGATAGGCTAAAATACAAATAAATTGATAGTCGTTGTATATATATATATAATATTTACCACTTCAGTATTTGATCATCGCGATCTGCCGGTAGCGTCTTGAATCGTTCACGAAATTTAGATTTCAGAAAAGTCAACTCCATTGTTTTCTCATTTCCCTCATGCCCCCATCTTTTCATAAGATCACTCTGCTCATGCTCTTTTATCCCTAACAATTCGAAGAGCCAACCTTTTGCAATCCTCCCGTCTGTACTCCCCGTCACTGGGACCCCCGTAATAGGTAAACCCCACAAACAGCTCACGTCTTCTAACGTAACTGTAATTTATCAAATAAACAAATATAAATTTCTTCATTTCAATTGTCACTAAATTATCACAAAGCAGATATCTATTTGAAGTACAAAACTTGTAGTTAATACCTGTCATCTCTCCAAATGGAAGATGAAAGGTGTGCGTCTCAGGACGCCATCGCTCCACAAGTCCGTGTATTAGCGCCGCATCTATTTTTTTTTGAGGCATTACTGCGATCTGGTATAAACCTAATCGAATCAAAAATGGCGCGTATGCAACGTGGTATGCAGTCTGACAACAGTAGTGCTTCACGTTTATAACCTCCATTTTCTATATTACAAAAAATAAAAATTACAAAAATTCAAACAAGATGATATTTCATAAAAAAATAAAGAGTAAATGCTTACCTCATCAGAAGCGAGACACACCCTGTGATAGTTGTGCGGTATCCACAACATATCACTAAAATTATCCCGCGCCATATTTACTTCCTCACTGATTTCGTCTGCCATGCTACAAAATTAATTCAAAGTTAATTCATTATTTTAAAAAAAAATTAACTAATGTAAACTGTTTTACATTTTTGTAATTATATCTAAATCAATTTAAATTATCTAAATTATTGTAAACCTATTCGGAACTAATTTGTAATTTTCTAAACTATTTAATACTATTTTAACATTTTCTAAATTTTTCTATACCGTGTTGGAACTTCACTAAATTATTCTAGACTATTTTGAAACTTTCTAAATTATTCGGCCACTATTTTAAAATTTTCTAAAATATTCTACACTGTTTTGGAACTTTCTAAATTATTTTTCACCATTTTAATATTTTACAAATTACTCTAAATCATTTTAAATTTTTTATAAATTATTGTAAACTAATTTGGAACTTTCTAAATTATTCGGGCACCACTTTACATATTTTTAAATTATTTTATACCATTTTGGAACTTCCTAAATTATTCTACATTATTTTGAAATTATTTTGGAACATTTCTAAATTATTCTACATTATTTTGCAACTTTCTAAATTATTCGGACTACCATTTTAAACTTTTCTAAATATTCTAAATCGTTTTCAATTTTTTTAACTAATATTCTAAACAAATAATATAAATTATTCTAAATTGTTGAACAAATAATCTAAACAATACTATAAATTCGAAACAATCTAGACAGTATTTCAAATAATTCTAAATTATCTAAACAATATGCCAAATAATCCTAAACAATCTAAACAATATTCCAAATAATTCAAAACAATCTAAACAATATTTCAAATAATTCTAAATAATCTAAACAATATGCAAAATAATCCTAAACAATATTCCAAATAATTCAAAACAATCTAAACAATATTTCAAATAATTAAATACAATCTAAACAATATTTCAAATAATTCTAAACAATCAAAACAATATTTCAAATAATTCTAAACAATTCTAATCAATATTATAAACTATTTTAATATTCTCTAAATAAAAAAATAAAAAAACCTGATTTTCTCTTCTTCTTTTCTTCCCGCAGCACACCTCTCTTCTCTTTTTTTTTTTGTGAGATTTGAGTCCCTCTGCCTCTAACCCGGCCTCAAATAACCAAAGAATCCCCCCCTCACGCGTCCACAGTGGCCTGCCCACGGGTCATGCCACGGATCAATGCCCCGCCCCGCCCCCCCACGGGTCATGCCACGTGTCACGCCCCGCCCCGCCCAAAAATAAAAAAATCTTTCCGGTTATCGGTTAACCGGGTAATTGGTTTGGGTCCGGTAAACAGTTAACCAGTTTTAGGTCCGGTAAATGGTTAACCGGTATTTTGTGCGGGTCCGGTTAATGGTTGACCGGGTTGTTTGGTGCGGGTCCGGCGAATGGAAACCCGGAAAGAAATCAATTTTCCGGTGCACCGTTAACCGAACTGGGTACATTCCGAATTTTTATAAAAAATAGGGTAGATTGCGTAATTTATTAATTTCTTTGGACATTTATAAAAATTTCGGAAAAAAAAATCAATAAAGTTCAAACTTCTTTCTATGTTGGAATTTAGCTGGTGATTACCTCTAAAATTTCCACGATATACGTTAATTCTAAAATATGAGTATTAAATTTTTTTTTGCTATTAAACAAAAATGTAGGGTATAATTGGAGCACAAAAACAATGAAGTATTTTATTCAGGTAAAAATGTCTCATTGGTATTATGCTCCAATCATACCTTACATTCTTATATCTAAATTCAAAATACAAACAGTCAATCCGAACCTTTCAACATGATCATGTTAAAAAGTGCTTGAAAACCAAAATTTATAATTTTTATATTTTTTTTACTTTTTTTTTTAGAAAGTTACAAAATCACTGTTTGTGGATGGTTCAAAATCTTCTGAAAAATAGTGATTTTGTAACTATCTAAAACAACAGTAAAAAAATTTCAAAAAAATATAAAAGCTGGTCTCCAAAAATATTTTAATATGAAGATCATATTAAACTATTCAAATTGATTGTTTAGGCCTTGAAAATGGAGATAACAATGTAAAGTGTTATTGGATTACAAAATCAAAAAAGCATTTTAACCCTACTCATTAAATAAATAAAGCTTCCAAAAATTGATTACAAACTTTAAAAGTAAAATGCAATTAATGATTATTTGCCCTTTCTTCAATATTAAGACATAATAACACATCAAATTCTAGCAAATAATCATTAATTGCGAACAATTTAATTCTCCACAATTGAGAACATTTTCTTCAGTATTATATTCTTTTTGGCTAGATATTGTTTTCGGTTATTTACAATATATTTAATTGATCGTCAGTATAATTATATGTCATTGGATATTTATATTAATCAAAAAATTGTATCATTATTATTATTATTATTTTAGCTCAATGATTAAGTCATTGACTCCGTCTTTGAAAAAAGACTAATATAATTCTGGAGCTATATATTTATTAATTGAGTACAGTATGACAAAAGCGGATAGCTAGGTTTGGTACATTTCCAAATAAAGAAAACCAATCTTGAATTAGAGATGGGGTTTATTGAACAATCATGCAGCTTAGCAAGCAGCAGCCAAGTTGGTAGGAGCCCAATTTGCTATTGACCCGCTCTCGCTCTGCTGTCAATTTGACCTCTATTTACTAAGAGTAGTATGCTGGCATGCTGCTTTAATTATTGGTATATAAAAAGCTCTTATATTGGGTTCTGAACTTAACCATTTTTTGGCGTTTCATGGGACATTCATGCCTTCAATCATGGCTTTAACTTGAGACAATGACACCTGAATTATCTAATTTAGTTTGGAGTATTTTAGTACTTGAATGAGAGAGATGGATAGAAAAGAGTAGACATGAGATCAAACTTTTTAAGTTACGAAAATTAAATATGAATGAGGTCAGTCAAATAAAATTTTCATATTGCGAATGAGAGTCAATGTTACTGTACATATAGTATTTTATCATATACTACATAGAAAATTGTGTATAAAAAAAAAACAGAGGTCAATTGGTCCTCATTTTTTGAATGTAGTAGCTCTATCTCTGGAAAAGAAATGGTAAATTCATCTAATTCCCTGAGTTAAAATTGTAGAAAATGAACGAAGGTGGATGAGAACAATTTTGTTTATTTATTTCTTTTAAAATGTATTTCCTTTCTATTTAGATGATAAAAAAAAAAACTTAACAATTTTCTCCCAAGTTTAAAAGAGAAGAAAAAAAAAAGAAATGAGGAGGCAACACATGTCAAATTAGTAGAAAATAATTTTTCAATAAAAAAGTAGATAATCTATCTTTATTTATCTTCTGAAATTAGAATTCTAAAGCAAGATTGAACGGAGTTAATTTAATCCTGAAGGGCGGACCCGTTAAGATAGGCGATTGAGCAGGCGAAAATGGGAAGGCTACAGGCGATCCCAACTGAGGAGGGCTGGTTTAAAGTTCAATACAAACAAAGGCAAAAGAAGAAATATCTATGGCGCGCCGGCCAAGGCAGGAGGTATCCTTACCACCCCAACATCACAGGCCAACCACGTAAAGCAACACGAATTGGCACACTACATCAACATTTTCATTCAGGTAAGCTTCATTCTTCCTCTTTGAGAAGTACTAACACGCAAGGGAGAGGAGGCTCTCATCAGCGTAATCATTCCACCTATGGGAACCCTCAAGGGGAAGCATTAAATGGCACCGGAAAAGCAGCCCTTGGGGCTGTAGAGAGGCTCTTCGTGTACGGACCTGTCAGTCGAAGCATTAATGGCTACCCAGGCTTCAATGCTAATCCACAACCACAATCCCCTACAAAAGCCGCGCACTTCCAACACAAATCCACACTTCCTTTTCTTGCCATTAATACACCATTTATTGCAATGTCAAGGAAAAGGTCCCCAACCACCCAACAGCCTCCAAATTTAATAAACAATCCACCTCCTACTATAAATCACGCCAACATTCACAGACAGCCCTTCCACCCCACCCACAACTCCCAGTTACACACGCTTCACAACACAATCCCCCCACCATTTACCCACCCTCTCCCTCAACCTACACAGAGATACCATGCACCACCATGGCAACACTTTATGGACCAGAACCCTTGGCAGTTCACCGACTTTCAGCAGTCGGCAATCGACTCATCCACCTCATTAGAACCCCTACCCCTGCCGCCTGATCCAACACACGCCAAATGGCGAGGCAGATGTTATAACTGCCTCCAACGGGGACATGAACAAAATGACTGCACGGCAACTGAACGTGTGTGCGCGAAATGCTGGGGCTCTGGGCATGAAGCCAAATTCTGCACCCAAACCCCTCAGGCAAAGAAAGCACGTTTTGATCCTCTCCAACCCCGTGGCAACATGGGAGAAAGTCTTCTACCGCCACACAGACCTAAAGTGGCTATAGTCTACATACCGGAGACAACGCAAATGATCATGGACGGTCAACACCTCCACCGAGCTATAGTCATAGATTCCCGTCTCAAAACAAACCATACAACGGAGATCGTTCAGTCGGTTCTCATGTCGATTTGCAAATCTGACTACCCATTCCCACTTACACACATGTCCGGAACCCAGTACCTCCTTCTCCTACCACTAGGTGCGGACCGCCATCGTTTCCTTCTTAGTTATGAAAAACCCCTCCAAGAACTGGGATACGTCTCCTATCCGTGGAGCCCTGCTGTTAACGGTTATCCCATGCGTCTTAAATTTAAAGTCTGGATTGAACTACAAAAAATGTCCCCTCAAGCCTGGACAATTGACCATCTGATTGCAGCCGCAAGCTCGTTTGGTATTGTTCTTGAGCATGTTGCAATGCACAAGGTCAATTCGTTAGAAAAACTGAAGGTTGTAGTGGCAGTTCCAGACTTAAGTTTCATTCCTGAGAAGCTTATTGTTTGGATCAGAGGCATAGGAAGAGATGTCAAGGTTGTGGTAAATAGTTGGATTGAGGAGCCGCTGCCTCTTGCACCACCTATTGACACCACCCCGAAGGAAGAGTTCTTTAATCAAGTGAAACTTGCTAATCTTAAGGCCGTTACCATTGGCACTGGTGAAGGTAAGGATAAAGGCGTTATTGCCATTGACTATGAAACAATTTTTTCAGTTTGGGCAACCCTTGAACCGGGACCTGATAAAGCAAAGCTGGAAGCGACTCTCAAGGCGTCGCCCTATTTCTCCCTGTCTCATCAGTCGACGGGGAGGGATCCAGATCGGGTAGAGCAACAGAAGCCAAACCCGTTAAGCAAAGACAAGGGAATTAAGCAATCTGACCCAAAGGACGTGTCCAGTCCTATGCCAACAAGAGAGCATTGGTTCCTAAAGGGTGGTGGGTCAGGTAAATCTCAGGATGCAACGGCCACGCGTACGGCAGATTTGCATATTG